>VMDO01038399.1:0-13508 GCA_007922755.1 Pedetes capensis
TTAAGTGTGTACTGTCTACAGCTTATTTAATTTTGCTACACCATTTTCATGTTGTTGCTGGCTGTGGTTGAGTTTAGAAACTATGAAACTTATATTTCCAAATCTTCCATAAACCAAAATTACAAACATTAACCATTTCCTTTTTGTTCCAGACTATTTTCCGTGCATGAGGTGTTTTAGGGAAAGCAAAATCAGAAAGAACAAGAAGAGTGTTTAACTCAATTAGCTTTCATTTGCAAAGCTTTTAACTTGAGAAGAAATCAAAACTTAAATATCTAAGAAATTATTTTGATTTTTAACACTTAAAGAGGAAGATAAATTGAATCTCAGAATTTTAGTAAAGTGAAAATACTGCTGGAAACAAATTTATGCTAACATAAGTAGTAAAAGTCAGTGGTTATAAATCATCATATATAGAGAGAGAGAGAATAAAAATGTGTACTGTATGTACATAGCATGAATAGAATTAACCCTATATGAGGATGCACTAGTAAGATTTAGAAATATATCTCTTTATAGCTGACTCTATTTGAAGAATGTAGTCTACAATTTCAATGCATTGTATTCCTATAAGTACTATAAATAAAGCAAGAGACACTATGAACCGTGCTATTAAATTACTGCTTTTCTCAGCAGTGATTTAATACCAAATAAAAATTATTGCAGATATAGTTTAAACTATCTGCTCTTAAACACAATTAAGAGTTACCTTGAATTTCATATAAATTTACAATATATCCTTTTTCTTGTAAAATGACTGAAGGTTTACCTTCATGCACTTGATATGTGTGGTAATGTACACTTTCTGTCTCCTAAACTTTCTGTTTCACGTAAGAGACTGTAAAGGCAGCAAAGCCAAATTTCTGAGCAATTTAAACTCCTTTGAAACTGTCTCTACATATCATGTAAGAATCATAGGCACAGGTAAAAATATTTCTTATTCAGAAATCCAATTTCCTTGAATGATGATATTTGCAACTACTTCCAGATGATGTCTGGAAAATGCAAAAAATTTAGTGGTAGCATAGTTGAAAAGTTTAATAATGCCATTTTTGCCATTTCAATGCTCTACTTCTATAGTCAGAGGGGTACTTTCCCAGCTCCTGAAGCAGAAAGCTTTCACAATTAATAAACAGCTGGTTAAAGTCATTCTTGATTCAATATTTTTCATTCATGAGGTTCATATTAATTGAATTGGAGGCTGTGATATAGAAGAAAATTATAGGGGGATATATATATGCCCTTATATATATCCCCATATATATTATGCAATATATATATATATATATTGCATATATATTGAAGTGTTGTTGAATCAGGAGAATTCCTATTCTGGAAGCTTCCTGTGGCAATGGAATATACCAGCCCCACCTAAACAATGATGAAACAAGGAAATATGTATATTACAACTCATTAAGACACTTGTTGTTTTAGTAAGCAGGATCATGTATAGGCTGCCCTTAAATACAAAGAAAAGAAACACAAAAATAGGTATATAGGTGGGGTTTATTATTTATTTATTTTATTATTTTTTTGCAGTGTTTGGTGATTGAACCCAGGGCTTCACACATATATTGCAAGTACTCTACCACTGGGATGTACCCCCAGCCCATTTTTAATATCTATCTATCTATCTATCTATCTATCTATCTATCTATCTATATATATATATTTTATTTAGTGTAAGTGTCTCATGTTATACAGGCTGCCACTGGTCTTGAACTTGCAATCTTCCTACTTCAGCCTCTCAAGATGCTGGGATTATAGTCATGCATCATCAACCCTACTAGGATATAGGGTTAATCATTATCATCATTATTATTTATAAATGTTAGCAGGGTACAGAGTAATAAGTGATTTGATATATCCATTATGCAAATATTAATGGGGTTTTGCTTATACATTTATCTCCTTCATACTTTACAGAACATCATGAATAAAAGAAGAAAAGTAAGAATTTTAAGGATTGTATTAGAACAGTCATATGCAAGCATGGGTTATTCCCTCATTGATTTTTTTCTTCCCTCTTTTTCAAGGATATAGGGTTGTTAAATACATGTCTACAAATCTAGACACCAAAGTGATGGCCATTTCCACACAGGATTATTTGTGAGTTCTAGGATCTGAAATTTAGATTAGGAGAATTTTGTTTAAAAAGATTTGATTGTAAGACAGAATTTCTTTAATCTTCTTTTATATATTTCATGAATTAGTTTTTACTTCATTTCCATCATACTGGTATGCTAACTCTCTTGGGACTATTTGCAAGTACTGCTTAGAGGGACTTCTCTCTCTTATGCTTAACAGCTTGAAGTAAACGTGACTTTATTCTCACTGAACATCATCCCCCTAAAATTATTCTCAGATTCACTAAAAGGTAAAATTTTATGTACCTAATGAAGTACTTACTTCCTAGAGAAAATGAGATAGTAAATAGAGCTTCATATATAATAACCAGTTCTAAAATTTGCTGAGTGTTATTATCAGACGTGAAGAACTTTAGTTGGCATAGTACTATTAGTAGTAGTTTAGAGATTTCCTACATTTAAAATGCGAAATTTAGAGACTCCAATTTAGTATCTGACACCATTAGTATTGTTTGTTGTGGTTGTTGTTGTTGTTGTTAGGTGTCTTTGATTTGGGTCCTACTTATAGTGACATTATGTACAACAGAATGAAACACGCCCGGACACTGTGCAATGCTTGGCTCTATGTCAGTGCTTCTCTGTTATTAACAGGGTTTTTGATGGCTCATTGTTTTGGATTGTTTCAAGAGTAGTCAGGTCCTTCACCAATTTGGGTCTTAGAGAGTGCAGCAGAGTGCTTTACCAACTGAGCTAAAGAAGACCCTTAGTATCCTACCCTTTCAAACCTTCCCATGCTGTTCCCCTCCAAACCCAAGTTACAAGCGCACACACACACATTCCTCACAGTAATATGAATAAACAAAGCTACTTCATTACTGCTTTTGACTGTGCATTTCACTGAAACTTAGTGATTTATTGAAAACTGTCCCAGTTTTGGCAGCCCAAACAAGCAGCACATATTTTCTCAACAATCCCATGGATAAGAATTCCAGGAGCAAACTAGCTAGACAGCTAATTTCTGGCTCTGAGTTTCTAATGATGTTGGAATCAAGATGTTGTTTGTGTCCCTGGGGAAAAATCTACTTCCAAACTCTCTCACATGGCTGTCATGGAAGGCCTCAGAAAATCTGCTGCCAAGATCCCTCACTATGTTACAACAGGCTTCAGTTCCTCGCCATGGGACCTTTCCACAAACTGTCTGATGTCATGGCAGCTGTCTTGGAACACATATATAAATGAATTTAGTGTTTCAAAAGATATCCCAATAACTGCATTCTCTGCTCCATATATTACAACCTGACTTCAAACTTTTCTTCCAACCTACACTTACTCCAAACATCAAATGAAATATATACTATTTCCTTATCATACTATGTTCTTTTTACTTCCATGTTTTTCTATCACCTATTATTGGATGTTGTTGTCTGTCTCATGGCCTTTCATTCATCCTTAAAAATTATTTTACAGTACTATTTTGTGATATTTCTACCTACACTTTTTCTTCCATCCAAAAGATTGTTTACATTTTCTCCAGTACCCTGGGATTTGGCACCTATTTGTCTAATAGCACATATTCCATTATACTATAGTTTACTTGGGCTGGGATTTAGCTTAGTGGGTAGAGCGCTGCGCTACAGTCTCTGAGGCCCCAAGTTCAATTCCCAGCACCGCAAAAATGGGAGAAGGGCCTGGCAATCCACTCCCAAGGCAATCCCGAAGCACTCAGCCATTGAAAACCCTATGAGGGTCATTATGAGTCGAATACAGACAAGACGGCACATAACAACAACAACATAGTTTACTTGCATAATTGTTTCCAGACTGATAAAGAACATCTGGGAGAGAAGGATCATATCTTCACTGCTGTTTGCTCTTTGCCTAACTTAATTACATGAATAGTATTTGATACTTGAGTCTTGGGAATGTATATATTATTTATTGTTATTTTTCAATAAGTTGAAGCATAATGAAAAATGTGTCAGATATATGCCAAGTATCAAGTATTTACCTTTGCAAAACTGTCTTCACTTCCTAATTGCTAATTTTATAAAGTCTGATAAGTTAACAAGTAAAGGAATCAGAAATAAAATGAAGATTTAACCTAGATATTTTTCTCCCATTGTATCTGAGATTCAAGAAGAGAAGATAAATTATTGATCTGGAGTCCAAACAGTCCTGTGAACACTTTACATAATATTTAAACTCTTCTGGGAGTTTTGTAGTTACTATATCCAAAATAGACTACTCTCTATCTACATGTTTTAAATGAGTGATATATTCCCCATATGCTTTTTAATTCCTCTGTTACTATCATTTAACTCATACACTTTTTAAAATGAACTATTTAATAACTAGTCTCTGAGGTCCAGAGTTCAATTCCCAGCACCACAAAAATGGGAGAAGGACCTGACAATCCACTCCCAAGGCAATCCTGAAACAGCCATTGAAAACCCTATGAGGTCGCTATGAGTTGGATACCGACTTGAAGGCACCTAACAACAACAACAACAATATAATTTAATCTGACTCTATCTGTCTAAATTACTACTATCAATAATTCTTTTAAGGTTCTAGTAGTTTTGTTTATACTATTATATTAAAAAAGATTTAAAGTGATTGCAAGAAAAGATAATTTTACAAATGTTATTGAGAATATAGGGACCCAACTGAACATATCTAAATATATGAACACTGGAATTTTTTAGCAATCTAAATTCTCTTTACCACATGATGTAATTTTTGAAAGATTGATTAATTTTATTACTACTCAGCTCAAACAAAGGCTTAACTGATGCAGATGGCCTAATGGCCAGGCAAAATTTGTTCTGTGTTAAGACTTGCTACATCTATGTCAAATTTTCCTCATGAATTCCCTGTTGAAAAAGTAATTTCCTTTCAGAGTTGATTTAGAGATGCTGCTTTTAGAGTTTAACTTCTGTGTATTTCTTGACTTGTGACAGAAAATTTAGTAGGGGTAAGATTACCTCTGCATCATCACTAACTAGCAACTCTAATACTGTATGCCTGGATTTTCAAAACTAAATGGAAGAGAACAATGTAAACAAGCTCATTTAGCATATTCTGATATTGTAATGTGATCTGTTATTTTTCACAAGTGTATACACTTCAGACAATGTATTTTCTTTTAACCACCATGAAACTTTCAATTCAGAAATTGAATGTTTATAATTCCACTTGTGTGTGAATGATTAAAATTCATTAAGCATTTCATGAAACATATATTTAGCCAGAATCAGAAAGAAATGCTATTTATTAATTATTATGGTTTAGAATCATAACAATCTCTTTGGATTAGTATAATTATCCTAACTCTGAAGGAGTCAATTTGAATATTGGAAGAGTAAGTGAATTACTTAGCCTGCATAACAGGATTGTTGAGATTCAAATTCGGTTTTATCAATTCAACATCTAAATTTTCATTATTTTACTCTTTCTACATATATTCTTTTTTTTTTTTTTTCAGTACTTCAAGGTTGAGCCAAGGGCCTCACACATATTATACAAGTGCTCTACCAGCCCCATGTTTTTTTTTTTTTTTTTTCTATTTTAAAATATGGTCTTGCTGAGTTGTATAGGCTGCCTCTGGCTTCCAACTTGCTCTCCTCCCACCTCTGCTACCCAAGTTGCTGAGATACCAGGTCTAAGCCATGGTGTCCATCTCATTTATTCTCATTTTTAAGTTCATATTTTCATTAGACTGATAATTTTCTTTTTTTTGATTTAATTGAGAAAACCTATTATATAAAGTTACAACTAATAATTTTAAAACCGTCTGAGGGCTGCACTCCCCTGCCGGCTCAGGGATTAGTCCTATGTTCCTTTTCTACCTCTTAGGGACAACACCATTCCTTAGCACCTGGAGCACCATGCCAATCTCTGCGTCAATGTTCACATTACCCTATGTGACTCTGTTTCCATGTTCTCTCTCTTCTAAGTACACATATCATTGCCATTGGGCCTACCCAGTTAGTTGAGGATAGTTTCAAAAATCCTTCACTTGACTGTATCTGCAAAGTTTGTTTTTTCAAATGAAGTCATGTTGTCATGCTCTAAGACAGTGGTCCCCAATCATGTTTGCACCAGGACCAATTTCACGGGAGACAATTTTTCCATGGACCCTGAGGAAGGGGGATGCCGTTTTAACAAGAGTTGGAGCTCAGGTGGTAACATGAGTGATTGGGGAGTGGCTATAAATGGAGAGGTAAATACAGAGAGTACTGGTCCATTGCCTAGTAGTTGGGGAGCCCTGCTCTAAGAGATTTAGACATAGCTTTTGGGGAACCACTATTCAACTCAATTCAAGCATTAAAAAATCCATAATCTAGAGGGAAAATATTACTAAAATATGACAAGAAATAAAACTTAACACATAGTTCTATGCTTATATTCCCCATATATTTCTTTTATTTCTTCTTTTATAAATATCACCTTATCATTCCACTCATTCCAGGATTGTCTACCATTACAAGACTCATTTCAGGAATAATTTTTATAAGAAATCTGAATCCTTATCTAAATGCCATTGATCATTCTTTTACTTGAGAAATCTTATATTTTCTGCTTTTCTTGTACATTGAAAGCTTTTGTGTTTGTGCTAATGTGTGATCAATACTCTTAGTAGATTATTTTTCTAATTACTATTTTAACATTTGCAAAGAAGCAGCTGACCTTCAAACTGTTCAGAATGTTGCCTAAGATGATATAGCCCATAAGAGGAAAAGTCAGGATTTCAACTCAGGTTAGTTGACACTTTCAATCCCAAACTTGTGGTCACTACATGGGTATGGGTGCCAACACTAGAGACATCATTAGTTTCATTGTTGGGAAGACACAAAGGGCATAGACTTGGTGACCCAGGTTCCAGTCTTACCTTTAATGTGTGAGCATGGGCAGATCTCCTAAAGTTTCACTCTCAACTTCTGCCTTATTCTTAAGGAAATACCAACACCTCTTTTACAACTTTGATATGGAAATGAAAATATTACCTTCAATTAAATTACCTATTAAAGTATCTGAGAATAATGTAGAGACAGTTGATAAACATAGTAGCATCTGAAACTTGGTAATGAAATCCAGCTTTAAATCCTTTTGGGCACCTTCTCCATAGTAAATATGCAGTAAATATTACTGTAAAAATGAACTATTTCGGAATTTCTAGTGGTTTGTGCCAATTGAAGGACATCATGCTTCTAGATTGAAGACCGATGCCAGTTTTCTATGTACCTATTTCTAGTTTAGGTATTTTAGCCTAGGCGGTGAGTGGTTAATACAACAAAAGAGAAAGAGGGGTTTAATTAGTTGTTACTATCCAACTGTTTTCAGTAATTACCACATTTGAAAGTGTTTATTTAGAACTTAATTATGAGATTTAAGTTTTTTATGTTACCATTTATCTAATTTGTTTATGTTTCAATGTACTGTAACATTTTAACTTTCTAAGCACACTAATAAACATCTGAGTATTTCATACTTGGTCATGGAAAATGTTATGGGCCTAACCTAATAGCAGTAATGGGGTATCATAGGATCACTGTTTGGGCAAGTCTAGGATGAAACTGATGGAAGTTAGGATAAGGACTCAAGGAGTCCAAAGAAAAGAATTTAAAGAAATGAAGACAATTTATCAAGGAAGCAAGCCAAGTATGAATTCTAGTAAATTGGTACAAGAAAGCTATGGTCCAAATTGAATGATATATGATGTTGAGAATGTGATGGATTATAAATTTTAAAATCTATTCTTGTTGGGAACAATTTCCTCAAAATGACCTTAGGCTCTCATTTATTAATTGCATCTAATCATATGATTTGGATATATGGGAGGAAAAAGAGCCTCTATGCTATTTATTTCCAAATTGTAGAATATTTTAACAGGCACATTTTAATATACGGGTATATGTAAATTAAGTGTGAGATAAATGAAATATTCTCCCAGGGCAATCCTATATCTCAAAGGACATAGATGGCTGAAAAAAGTAAAGGAAAAACAAACTTTAAGTGGCCTTCATCCCTATGTAATATTATGTTACACTTCTCCATGTAGTTCATGCTAATAATTTCCAAAGAAATATTTCATACTTTCTGTTTTTCTTCAAATTGCCAACATAACTTTCTTATTTCCCAACTTTCACATATTGTGTGTCTTTATTGTCTAGATACAGTGGATGACCTATGAATGTCTACTGGAACTTACTCACTTTTACCAACCTAAGAACCTTTTGCTTGTCATGGCAGAATGCCTGTTCTGTCTCCTGGTCTCTTCATGCTACCTGTGTCATAGAAGATTCGCTAAACTGACTGCTTCTCTCTTCTCAGCTTCTGTTTCTTCCATTTCATTCACCCATATCATTTACTAGTTATTAACCACAACTGGTGCATTCCCAACTCAGAGTTTTGGAACTGACATTCCTGCTTCCCAATTATGGATCCTATATAATGTCACTTGGCTTACAGGTTTCAATGCAAATGTCATTTTATCAGAAAACTTCCCTTGAAGTGTTTAAAATAACTAGCAACACTTTATTATTCCAGTCTTTCTTTACCCATAGCACTTCCTTCAATTGTTAACACTACTGACATTATATTTGTATTTTTGTCTTTTCTCACAAAAATACAAACTCCATAAAGGACTAATTAATGAATACTTTTCACACAAGGTGAAGAGATAATTTTTTAAAAAGTATCTGATTATTGTATTTTAATCCCTGAAATAAAGAGAAATGCATCTAAGTGAGAAGACAAGAATAAACTTCTGATTTATTTTCACAAAGTAAAGAATTTCATTGTAGAAAAGAGAAAAAGTATCGTCAAACACTAACCTTGAAGACTTTCTTCAGACATTGCTGTGTTATTGTCTTTTCATTTCTATTTGCCTAGGGGCTTCTCTTTATTCTTACTTACCTCCTCCACCATTTACCACACTGCACCAATCCTAGAGAAATAGCATGAAGGTAATTTTGATTGTCAACTTGATTAGATTGAGACCTCTGAGGAGTTTAGTAAAGCACACACATGTTTTGATTAGAAATGTCATTTCTTGGCAGTTTGTACTTATATTCACATAGCAAGTAGTCCAACACACACAGATATCTGACAAAACATTCTTCATGCATCAAATATGTGATAACTCCAGAATTAAAATAATTCCCTAAATTCAGATATTCACAATTGTTGCAAAATGACTGCCTGCTGAAGTTGCTTTTAAGCAACTAAAGTAACAGTATTTTTTAAATGACTAATAGGATTCATCTCAGTTTATAGCAGTATTTTACTTCTATGTAGAAGTTTAAACAAAACTTTATCAGACTATTTTTTTCTATAAATAAATCACTATTGCCACACTCTTATTTCCTCTATAATTACTGTTGTTTAAGACAGTAATATTCAGAATAAGATTATAAGAAAATTGTAGACACAAGCCACACTTAAAGTTATCTAGTATGAGAGTTGTAATAGCTTTCACTATGAATATGTTACTTGGCTGGTAGAAGATAGTGCGTGATACAATTTTAGTTGTAACTCATAGTGTTAAAATTAGTCTACTTCTGTGTTTTTTGAGAAAAGAGATTTTTAGAGGCTAATCTCTGTAAACAGTACTTCCTACTTTAACAATGCCTCATGAAGCAGTATGTTTTGCTAGTTTTGTTTTTCTTAAAACATCTTTTGGTGTCATTAAATTCAAATAATTTTTTCTTCTTCAATTCAGTAATCTTCAGGGAAAATTTCTTAGGTTGTACTAACAAAGTATCATATTATGTATCATTATTATGTATCATAGGTGCTGGGATTTAGCTCAGTTGGTAGAGTGCTGCGCTGCAGTCTCTGAGGTCCCGAGTACAATTTGCAGCACCGCAAAAATGGGAGAAGTACCTGGCAATCCACTCCCAAGGCAATCCCAAAATAGTCTGTCATTGAAAACCCTATGAGGGTCGCTATGAGTTGGATACCAGCTCGACGGCACCTAACAACAATAACAACAAAAACATTATGTAGCATATGTTTTTCTATTCAAATTGATGCTATAAATGTTATGCAAATATTTCAAAAATTCCAACTATACAAATCAGGGCTTTATTGTTCTATATTTTATATCAGTATTATTTCTTTCCATATTTAGGTATATATTTTTACTTTGAAAAGGCCATATTTTCTCCAAATATAATACTATGTATATCTTCTCCTTTTACCTTTATGGTCAGATGAAAGATAACCCACAAGGTAGTAATGATAACTACCTGAAACTCACGTGGGAAGTCTTCATTTTAAATTAATTTACTGAAAATTAGAAATTACCTATAGGAATAAGTCTCTGTAAATTATTGCAATCATTTATTGTTTTTTCTTTCTTTTTTTTTTGTGTGTGTGGATGAAGAGCAATATGCTTAACTTTATGAAGGGACTCTCCTTGGAAGTTGAAATGTCAATCTTAGTGTTGCTCATGAAAAAAGAAGCAGCAATTAAGAAGAGCTATTTAAAAGATTACCTAGGACCATGCTTAAACCTCAAACACATAGGAAAAAAACGTAGGTAAATGTCCTCCACAACAGTCAACTTAGAAATTTCCTATCATTGAAAAAAGTGCTCACATGATTAAAACATGAGTCAATAGTTGAAAGAAGAAAATTTGCCGCTATGACCAGTGTGCCTGAAATACCTTCTTAGATTGAAAATATCATTGCATCCAAGAAAGCATTTGTGAATATACATGTGTATTATATATTTATTATATTTAAGTGTTGATGGGGTACATAGTAATAAGTCATTTGCTATATCCATTATGCAACTATTAAATCAGTTTTGTTTACACATTCATCACCTTACATATTTAACAGAACATTATGAACTAAAGAAGAAAAGAAAAGGTGAAATTTTAATTAACATGCAGTGAGAATTGTATAACAACTTAGGTTAAACTCTTCTTATTTTCCTTCCCCCTTTTCTCATATATTTTTGTAGTTGCACCCTGTGTTTTGTGTTTGTCCTCTCCCTTTTTATCCCTCTGCATTGGCATATTACTTTTAAAGTAACTATATGACATTTCTAAAAATTCCTCTTTTGAGGAAATCATGAACAATAGTACTACTAAAATCCCCACCTAGACTATCTTGGGCTTCCTGGCACATCATTTTAGAGTGATTGCATATAGTAATATGATAGGTTTTTCCCAGGCAGAAAGATATGCAAAACTATTGGTAGTTTCCAAAGAACATGATTACAAAAAATGACTGCAAAACACAATGATAATATTGAGGTCCTAGGTACATAGTGAGTTGTAATTATGTAATTAATGTTCACTGAAAGAGCCTGAAGCCCAAGGTTTTAAATTATGGAATTGTCTGGACAACACAAGCAGCTCTATTTTATTTGGCCAACACTGTACATTAAATATAAGCTAAAAGATGGGTGAATGGACTTGATCAATGCACTGTATAGACATGTATGAAAATGTTGCAGTGCATCCCATTAATTTATACATTATGTGTTAATAATTATAAAAATAAAAAATAAAGTCAAATAAAAGTAATTTGATTAAATGCAGAGCACTTTGTGGTGCACACTTGTAATCTTTACTTCTCAAGAAGCTGAGATAGGAGGATCACAAATTCGAGGTGAGAGGCAGTCTGCACAACCTAGACTCTGTCACAAATAAAACATAAAAAGGAACTATGAGTGTACCTTAGTAGTAGAGCCCTTGCAGCGCATGTGCAGGACCCTAGACTCAATCTCCTAGTACAGAATAAATAAATAAATAAAAATAAAAATGTTTAATTAAAATTTTATTTCCTATTGAAATATGAACATCATGATTTTCCTAAAAAAAATGGAAAATAGATTAGGAAAATGAATTTGTACTTCCACAAAGAAGCTAATGTCAGTTTAAATTCAGTCCCCAGAACTCCCCACTTTTCTCAGCCAGATACATTTGTTTATATTGTTGCTTTTCTTGTTAGGTGCCCTCAAGTTGGAATCTGACTCATAGTGACCCTATGAACAACGGGGAAACCAATATTGTTAGTGCTTCTTTATTATTCATAGGGTTTTCAATGGCTGGTTGTTTTTTGGGAGTGGGTTGCCAAGTCCTTCTGCCAAGCCTATAGCACCTAGTGTTCCCAGATGGTCTCCCATCCAAGTACAAACCAGGCCCAACACTGCTTAGCTTCCAAGATCTGAGGGGATCGGTCACCACAGTGGTATGGCTGTAGACTTGTTTAAATTGTTGTTGTTAGATGCCCTTGAGTCGATATCCCACTCATAGGGACCCTACGTACAACAGGCGAAACACTAATGTTTCTCTGCTGTTCATTGGGTTTTCAATGGCGGACTGACTTTTGGGAGTGGGTTGCCGGGTCTGCCTCCCAAGCCTACAGCACCTGGTGTTACCAGGAGGTCTCCCATCCAAGTACTACCCAGGCCCAACCCTGCTTAGCTTCAGAGATCTGATGGGATCCGATGCCACAGGGTTACGGATGCAGGCTTTTACTTATGTTAGAATCCAAAAATTTAAGGTCATGCTTGCATGACCTTTTCTCCCCAAAACTCAGCCACTTGTACTTAATAATACAGGCAGTCAAATACACAGGAAAACACACATATTCCACCATAATTATATCTGAGTTTTTAAAAATCTTCATTTGCCCTTGTTTACAAGAAATGGGCAGAATTAATTTTTGAAATGCATGATGATGATTTGGTGGGTAAGGACACAAAAAGTTTCTTCAATTCTTGCATTCACTATATTTTCATCATTATTAAAATTATAACTCCAAAATCATGCATAATATCTGATTTCATCTTTGCCCATAGGCATCACATTAGAAAGTTTCAAATCTTAAGACTTCTAGTTTCTTTCATCCACAAAAGATTCTCAGCTCTGATTTATCCATCTGTCTCTGAAACTAGAAATATATGGGAAAGGTTTCTAGCCATTAATTTGTATGAAATTTAGTACTCTTTAATGATATTTTTCTAAGAGAAATATCCTGCTGAATCATGTAAAATAGCAGATTTTTCATGCTTCTGGTAGTTAGTTGTGCTGCATACTTTGAGTAGTAATTAGAAACTTGAACCTTTGAACTTCAGCGATAATTCTAAAGGGAAGAGTATGACTTTTAAAAGTGATTATTGCTTACTTGGACAAGAATGTTAATTAAATGGGCAAAATATCATAAATTAAATTTCCTTCTATGCTTTGTTCTATTTTTGTTTTCTGAAAATTTTTCTCAAAGAGAGAACATTTTTTGTCATTTACCATTACTTTTGGCATTTTAACAAATATATTAAAATATCATTTTGTGTCTGATTCTCACTTACTTATAATGATTTGTCTGTGAAAAACTGTACTAAAATGGAAATTATTTTATGTTATAGAGGGATTACTAATATGATTGAACTGAGATATATGGA
>VMDO01038400.1:0-13520 GCA_007922755.1 Pedetes capensis
GAGGCTGTCCTGGCGCTGGTCAGGGGCCCAGGGCTCTGCTGCCCTGAGGTGCTTAGGATACTGGTGGTGGCAGCCAAGGGTGTCCTGGAGGGGGTAGGGCCAACATGGGTGGTGGTGGTGGTGGTTACCCTGTGGGTGATCTCTGGGGAGGCGGTGGGCAGAGTGCTGCTGGCTGAGGTAGGGGGGGCCTCCGTGAGAGGCATGGTGGGGCTGGGGGTGGTGGTCACCACGCTGGGGCAGTGGCTGTAGTCACAGCAGAGCACACGCACATTGTAGTTGAAGCACATTTTGAACTCCCCCTTCTGGTCCCCATTCTTGCAAATCAGCCCGACCTTCAGGCTGCAGTTCAGCACCTGCCCGATCTGGTCGATGCTCACCGCTGGGTAGCTCTCTGCCCGACACTCGATCTTATCTGGCTCCGGGCACAGCTTGCCCCCGGCGGCCCTGATGTTCTCGTAGGTCTCCATATCCCCGTCTGCAACCCCTGAAGCTGGGAAGTCCACGTCAAACCACTCTGTCCACTCGCACCTGGGTTGGCAGCGGGTCGTGAGCGGGCTGGTGGTGGCCTCGGTCGTGGTGCCTGGTGGCATCTGCGTCCTCAGTGTGCTCGTTTGGGTGTGGGAGGTGGACGGCTGGCTTCCGGGTGCTGTTGGCCCCAGGCTTGTCGTCAGAGGCTCTGTGAGGACGGTGCCAGCTGTGCTGGTTGGTGCCGGTGTGGTAAGGGTGGCCGAAGACCCCTGTGTTGCTGTTGAGGCTAGTGTGGACGACTGTGAGATGCCTCCTGTGGTCTCGGGCAGTGTCGTGAGTGCTGTAAAGACGGATGTGGCCCTTTTGGGGCTGGTGGTTTCTGCAGAGCCCCGAGGAGTCGCAGGACGTCCCGTGGTGGCAGTGTGGCTGGGGGACGTCGGTCCTTCTGAAAGGTTGGTCACTGCTGTGGTCAGCCCTGGGCTACTCCTGGGCTGTGGCTTTGAGGATGTGGTCCGGGTGGTCGTGGCGGATGTCGCTGGCGTTGTGGCTGAGAGCCCGGTTGTGATGGGTCCCTGGCAGTGTCTGGTGCTGCAGCACAGCACGCGTATCCGGTAGTTGTAACACATCGACAAGAGGCCCACCTGCTCGTGGTTGTGGCACACGAGGCCGAAGCTCACGTTGCAGTGCACCCGCTGGCCCAGCCTGTCCAGGCTCACACCAGGGTAGTTCTGGGCCTCACACTCGATGTCCCACGGCTGCTCATCACAGAGGTGCTTCCCCAACTCCTGGATCCTTTTGTAGGTTTCGATGTCACCCCCAGCCGCCCCGAATTTAGGGTAGTCCTCATCAAACCACTCTGTCCACTGGCACCAGGGCTGGCATGTGGTGGTGCCCAAAGCCGGGGGGCTGCTGACCGAGTGGGTGACGGTCATGGATGGTGAGGTGAGCCCTGTCTGGGAGCTGAGCACCGCCGTCAGCTGGGAGCTGAACATCGACTGCAGGGTGGTCTCTCTCGAGGTGGTCTGGGTGGGACTGGGCTGGGATCCGGAGGATGCCGTCCTGGCGGTGAGGGTCGGCACAGAGGGCTCCGTGGTGGTCCAGGGCTGGGAGGGCCGGGAGCTGGTGCCGGGGGCCGGGGAGTTCCCACAGGGCACGTGGGTGCAGCACAGGACCCGAATCTCGTAGTTGTGGCAGAGTGGGGGGTTCTGCTGACTGTTGCGGCACATCAGCCCCCAGGCTGGGTCGCAGTCCACCGTCTGGCCCAGGCTCTGCAGCGGTGTGCTGGAGAACTGCTCCGCGCGGCATTCGATGCCGGCAGGGGCCTCGCACACCTGGTACCCCCTTTGCCTCAGGTTTGCAAACGTTTCAAAGTCCCCACCTGCCATGCCAGGCTCTGGACGGCCCCCGTCATACCAGTCAGACCAGTGGCAGACCTCGCGGACACACTCGGTGGACACAGTGGGTGCTGAGCCTGCGTAGATGGCAGAGGGGAGCCCTGCTCAGCCTCTCTGGTCCTTGCCATGCCCCAGGAGGAGGTAGTGACGGCTGGCTGACCCCTCACCCAGGTTGGTCAGGGCTGTTCCTGGCTGTGGGAATTGGCCTGGCTGCCAGCCACTAGGGAGCTGCTGGCTGGGGTGGCCACACCAAGGGCCAGGCGGGATCTGGGAGGCTTTGTGGTCCCTGGGACATTGTGCTGGGTTTCTGAGGTGGGGCAGAGACCCCTGTCAGAGCCAGGGCAGGTGATCCTTGGGGGAAGGAGCCAGCCCCTCCCCCAAGTGCCTGCTGGGTTCCCAGGCATTGTGGGGCCAAGCCTCGCCCTGGGCTGCAGGGGGCGTTCTGGAGAGCTGGATGATTTACCTGTGGTGGAGACAGGCACCGAGCTGGTGGTGAAGGAGAACGGGGTCGTGGACAGGACTCCAGGGCACTCCACAGCCCTCCGCACAATAGTCCCGTTGTTTCCACAGACAGCCGTTAGGCAGGCGCCCAGGCCATCAGTGGTGTTGTAGATGACGTCCTGGTACCCGTAGGTGCGGCCCTCATAGGTGCACTTGCAGGCTGGAGGGTGAGGCACCAGCTCACTCAGCGCTCCCACTGGCCTCTGCCCCAAACCTACACGCCCCGTCTTTTCTTTTCTTTTCTTTTCTTTTTTTCTTTTGCGGTACTGGGGGTTGAACCCAGGGCCTCACGCCTGCGTGCTCTGTAAGTGCTGGACCACAGAGCTGCACCCCCAACCCATTTTTTTACTTTTTGAGACAGCATCTCACTAAGTTACACAGACTGCCTCTGGTCTCGAACTTGCGATCCTCCCACCTCCGCCTCCCGAGCCTCTGGGATGACAGGCGTGCGCCACCGTGCCCGGCCAGGCCCTGTCTTACCTTCGAGGCTGTGAGTGCACTGGAGGCCACTTGGGGTGCAGTTACTGGAAGGGGAGAGGGCAGTGAGGACCTAAGAGGCACCCCCTCACCTCCCGCCCTCCGATCCGCCCTGCTGGCCCTCGCCTCCCTGCCGCCCACCCTCTCACCAGCTCTGGCAGTTCTCAGCTGTGGGGACCTGCGAGCCAATGCTGTAGTAGCGTCCCTCCTTGTCATAGCAGCCACACTGGGCCACGCACCTCCTCTCATCCTCACTGAAGAAGGGCTGGCTGGGCGGGCACTGTGGGTAGCAGCCTGGCAGGGCAGGGGCTCACTGGCCTTCTGTCCTCTCAGGCGGTGCTGGGTGCCCCGCCCACCGCAAGCAGCAGACACACCCCACCCTCACCTTCCAAGCCGGGCAGGTCGACCAGGCAGTGCCCGCTGGGGTTCCGGCAGGTCCTCAGGCAGGGGGCCCCACAGGGCTGGTAGTGCCACTCACACTCCCCACGAGGGTTGTAGTAGTCACAGAAGAGCGCTGGGCACAGAGGGAGGAGCTCAGCCGGCGCCTGCCAGGCCTCCTCCCTGCGTGTCTCCAGGCCAGCTCTAGGCTGGACCTACACACAGGGCCTTGGGCCAGGCAGGTGCCCGCCTCGGCCTCACTCCCTAGCCTGGCCCCGGTGCGGCCCTGTCCCCTAGAGCCGCTGGTGTCAGAGGCGCATGCACGCACGGGCAGGCGCACCCACGTCAGGGGTGTGTGTGCGTGTGTGCACGCCCGCCCGCGGGCTGGCCAGGCCCCAGGGCTGGAGGGAAGGAACAGGGGCCACCCCCCACCCGCTGTCCAACCGTTCTCTTCAGCACCACGGACAGAGCCCCACTCACGGCAGATGTCCGGCGTCCTCCAGGACACGCAGACGCCCACGTCGTGGCAGGCCTGGGCGTAGGCGGCCACGGCGGTGCAGAAACACTCGCAGTCGCCCCCCGAGTCGCAGGCGCACGCGTCGCTCACGCAGGCCTCGTAGTACTTGGTGGCATCCACCTGGAGCAGGGCGGCGGAGGTGCTGGTCAGGGAAGGGACAGCCAGGCCCGGGCGAGTCCCTGCAGTCAGCTGGGGATACACCCCCAGAGCAGCGGTCTGAGGCTCCTGATCCAGACCCTGGAGGAACCTTCAGAGGACCCAAGAGGGAGCTGCACTGGCCCTGCGTCTCCAGTGCCCCTGTGACCCGCAAACCTGCGCAGTTCACTCCCACTCACTGGAAACTTCCATCTTGTAAATCTGGCCGTGTGGCCTCCAGTTCTGAGCCCACCCGGGCATCGCGCCCTGGCCCCCCAGCCCTCGGGCCCTGGCTCGCTCTGCTCCAGCCTGCTGGCTGTCCTCTCACCTGTGCCTCCTCTCAGCTCGCCGTCCCCCGGCCTGCCGTTCCCCAGGGCCCTCTGTGTGGAGGCCCTCCCCGACCTTCTCCTGGGGGTGCCCTCTGTGAGAGCAGGTCTACACCCTCACTATGGAGACCCCGACTCCGCCCTGAGCATGTTCCAAGGAAGTGGCAGGAGAGCCAGTGCCGGGAGCTTTGCCAGGCATTACTTAACTTGCAGACTGGCACACTCCCAGCCACGTGGGGAACCCACCCCGACAGCCGGCACTGCTTGCTCCAGGGGGGAGGCGCAAGCCCCAGGCCCCACCGCTCCCAGACAGCAGACTCCAGAGAGGACACAAACTCTTGCTTTGGCCAGATGGGCCGCATTGGAGGCTGAGGCCAGCCTTGTAAGGCCACAGGGCCTTGCGAGCCAAGGAGCAGGCCAAGCCGGGAACACGCCGGCCACTTGCTTGTGAGGATGAGCTGCAGGTGGCCGGAGGCGCTCGGCACAGGCAAGGAGCCCTGGCTGCGGAAGTCCTGTGTGGGCCACTCCTCGTCCCAGCCTAAGGTCCTGAGTTACGAAGCTGTGTCCCCAGCGGGCGCCCGAGTCCGGTCACAGCCACAGTGAACGGCTTTTGGAAGTCTCTGCCGAAGGCCAGTCACTGCTCCCTCGGGGGTTGGGGGGCTGCTGGCTCTTGTTCACATTGCAGACTAGGGAGGTCTGGGGACTGTCAGGGAAGATGGAAGGGCCCCTCGCCAAGAGCTGTTGATGGAGGCTGTGGCCGAGGACTGGCCCAGAAACAGTGGCGGTCACTCCGCCCCAGGGGCAGGATTACAGGCACCTGCCTCCCTGGCGATCGAGGTCCAGAACCCCAAGACTCAGGACCACGTGCCATAGGCCCTGGCTGGGTCAGGACCTCCTTCAAACGCCGGCTGTGTCCCCAGCCCTGCCAGACTCAGTTCCCAACAGGAAGAAGGAGGCAGCCACAAACCCTCACGGCCCCTGCCCCACCAAGACCACGCACGGGGCCTCCCAGGGCCCCACCTGAGAGCGGCAGGCGGCGAAGGTCTCACTGTTGATAATGCTGCACTGCTTCTGCGCCCAGGACTTGCGGTAAGGGTTGGCGGTGCAGGGGTCCCTGGGCACTGGGGCGTCCGGGCAGGACGGGGAGAACTTCCAGCTGTTCCCGAACTCCAGCGCGTCGCCCACCACAGACTGGCTCCGCGTGGTGAAGTCGTTCATGGCGTTGTCGTCGAAGTTCCCACACAGGCCGCAGACCCTGCCCTGCAGAGCGCCGGGAGAGATGCAGCCCAGGCAGCTGGGGAGGCAGCAGGATGCAGGGAGGCCCCGGTTCCCCTGGGCAGCGCCCGGTGAATTTGCACGAGGTGTGAAGCAGGTTCTGGGGTAGGCAGGTGGATGGCACCCACTCCCTGTAGAACCCTCTGCCACTGTAGGGGCTGGTGGACAGAGCCAGCTCTCCACCCAGGGCACCAGTGCACCCACTGGCCGATGTGGTGTGGTCTCAAAACACTCCTCTTAGACACGGACATTGTGGCCTTGTTGGGGATTTTTGAAACAAACCCCATAAATAGGGTCCCTCTAACCAGCATGAGGAGCTAACACTCAGGCTCCACTCTACTCACTCCTTTATCCCCCCTCCCATCAAGTGAGCAAAGATGGCTCCTGGCCAACCTCAACTACCTCAGTTTTGATTGGCTACCCCTAGTATCTCAGTTAAATAACTACCTCTACCTGGCAGGTATGACAGTTCACCTGCTGTACCTGTCAGGAATGTGCCCTGATTGGCTAACCCCAGGACACGCCGCCATCTGGAACCATATATAAGCAGGGCTCCTGGACCCCCTACCACCATTCTCCATCCCTCAACTGCTGCCCGGACCCCATCACCTTGATCCAGTGTTCCCCAACCCAGGGGAAGATCTCCAACTAAGCCTACATGTCAAGACCAGGGGCCCCTAAGCACCAAAGGCTACAAGCAAGCCACAAAGAGCCCCCCAATTCCTCTCATCCTCGGGAAGGAGGGAGGCAGAGAAGGCGAGTTATGAGAGTCAAGAGCACCGGACCTCCAGCCCAGCAGAACACCAACTGCTTGTAGCTGTGCCTTTAAGTCTGAGCTGTACCACCAGTGAGCCCACAGCATCCTATGCTGCAGGCTTAGAGCTGGCACTTGAGCACTTGACAGGGGCTGCTTGCTGGTTGCACCCCACTTGGGGAGTAACCCAATAAACTTTCCCTCTCCTGTTTCCCACAGGTCTCCTGAGGTCCTTCTTTAGCACCTCCGGCCACTACACCAACCCGGTCCAGTGGGTCCCCAATATCCACTTGGTGTCAGGGCAAGGCTCTGACCTCTGCCGGGCCTGAGCCAAATCCTGACATGGCCTTGCAGGCCGGGCCTTGTCCACGTGAAGCCCAGGCCTCAGCCATTCTGTCAGCTGCCAAACTTGGTCCTGGCTGGCCAAGGAAGGGGTCCCCGGCCAGCTGCACTCACCTTGAATTGCTGCTGCAGCCGGATGAACACACTGGTCTTCCGGTCCCAGGACACGGCCATCCCGCTGCGGGTCTCGATGACCAGGAAGTTGCCCATGTAGCGGATCTTGTAGGGCAAGTCTCCGCCCGGCCCCCTCTCCACCACCTTGAAGTTGCCCTCGTAGAGGATTAACTCATAGCTCTGTGGATGGAGGCACATGGGGGCGCCAGCTGCAGGGACCGAGGGAGCCACCCTCGGGAACATCTCTCCAGGGCGAGGACGCCACAGTGGGAGGGCTCGTGGCATGAGGACTGCCGCGGGAGACAAGTGAGCCGGCCAGAGGCGGGGCAGGACGTGCCGGGAGCCAGGCGGTCGTCACACGCCCGCAGAAGGGTCCCTGAAGTCTCCCTCCATCTGCCTGCGCCCCACGCGGCTCCCAGGCACCTCCTCTGACCTGCCGCTGCCGCCTTCTGCTTCTCCCCTCTCCTTGAGGGTGACACCCCCCCAGCCAGCAGCTCTGCCCTGTGCCCAACTCTGCTTCTTCTGGAAGTGGGGCCTTGGGTGTAGTGGGGTAAATCGTGGCCCCTAAAACATCTAGTCAAGGTCTAACCTCAGACCTATGCGTATTACCTTGTTAGGAAAAGGTCCCTTGAGGGGCTGGCGCTGTGGTTCCCTGGTGGAGTGCCTGCCTGGCATGGGTGAGACCCTGGGTTCCAGACCCAACACCACAAGAAACAAAACAAAACAGAAAACCTTGCCTGGAGATAAGGCCCTAGCAGGTAATTTAGTGAAGGATCTGGAAACGGGAGCATCCTGAATTGCCTCCGTGGCCCTAAATCCAACAGCATCGCCCTTATATGTGACACAGGAGAGACAGACACAGAGCAGAAGGCCGTGAGAAGACAGGGGCAGACTGGAGTGAGGGGGCCCTAGCGAAGGCGTGCCTGGACCCCCAAACTGGGCAAGGCAGGAAGGACCCTCCTCAGAGCCTCTGCAGGGAGCCTCTGCCAGCTCATCTCCAACTTTCTGGCCTCCAGAAGGGGCCACGGTTAAGTCATCACTATCGTAAGTCCGCCTGCAGCCCTAGCCCTGTGGCATCTGATCTCATCAGATCTCGGAAGATAAGCAGGCTCAGGCCTGGTTAGTCCTTGGATAGGAGACCGCCTGGGAACACCAGGTGCTGCAGGGTTGGGAGAAGGACCCGGCAACCCACTCCCAAAAATCAATCCGCCATTGAAAACCCTGTGAACAGCAGAGAAGCACTGACAATAGTGTTTTGCCTGTTGTACCCAGGGTCACTATGAGTCAGAAACTGACTCGACGGCACCTAAGAACACCAACAACATTGTAAGTCCTTTGGGACCATTCACTATGGCACCTTTGTAACGGGATCATGGCTGGAGAGCAGGAGGAGGAGGGAAGGAGGACATCCCCGGTGGCCACAGCCACACCCTCACCTCCAGGAAGAGCTTGATGGCCTTGGAGCAGGTGGTCCCTGTGGTCCCACAAGGGACGTTCTCGGTGATGATGCGAAAGGTCCCATTGCTGCTGGTGTTTCCCCCACAGAAGTCCTAGGCCAGGAAGAGACAGGGTGCCAGTCACGGCCTGAGCCAGCAGCCACAGCGGGGCTGGGAGCGCCGAGCCCACGGGAGGGGCCGGGGGCGGGGGGCTGCGCACCTGAGCCAGAACATACTCGCAACTGCCTTCGAAGCTGTAGCGCTCACCGTCGAAGGTGATAAAGTGGCCATCCCCGTAGGCGACGCAGGTGCCCAGGCAGGGCTGGCTGGTGCACTCCCACCGCCGGTTCCTGCATGTGCTGTGGGGGCGTGGGGGCTCTTGCTCACGGGGACCCAGCCCCAGGCCAGCACGCTGCCTCTCTTCAGGGCCCACTCATGGTGTGGCAAGGGACGTGTGGACGTGTGACACCCAGCCCCTCCTCCAAGTAGGGTCCCCCAAGACCCCACCACAGATCCCACCACTCCAAGGTCAGCACCGGCCAGTGTCCCTGTGAAGACTTCCCTGTTGCCCCCAGGGGCCCGAGACCAACCAGGTGTTGCAGCCCACGCGGACGGTCTCCCCGGGTCTGTAGGTGGCCTCGTTGTGCATGCAAGGACAATCCTCCTCAGAGACGCAGCCCCCGCTCCCGTCTGCCACCAGCCCCGGGGGGCACACGCAGCCCGAGACGCAGTGTGTGCTGTACTGTGGGCACAGGCGGCCGGTCAGGGACCAGGAATGTGGCCCGCTCACTCGTCCCCATGTGGGGTCACAGGACGCCAGGTGAGCAGGACCCCCTCATCTCGGGGCGCCCAGATGGAGGCCACATGGGAGATGGGGCATTGAGCCTCAGTGAGGCCCTAGCCATAGCCCACGCTGTGGTGCCAGGGCCTCTGGGCCTAGGATGCCCGCAGGCTGCATCCCGCATGGCCACCAACCCCACAGCCCAGGCGGCGGGAACTCACACAATCCACGTCCAGCGTGTGGCAGCTTCTGACGCACTCGGCCCCGGGGGCCCCAGCCGAGGCATTGCTGCAGTCCAGGTACACCATGGGCGCCACACACCCTGGGGGCCAAGCGTGTGTGGGGGCCCATGGGTAGGGCAGCCCTGGCCCCCCCAAATCTGCTGCCCCCACCCTGCTGATCGAGGTTCTACCCTGAGCGCCCAGGCTGCTGCCAGCTGCCCCAATGGTGCAGCCCAGGATCCCCACCCCCAGTGCCCCTGTGGCCACACCACCGGGCAGAGACCTGGCAGCTCTTCCCCGCCCCCTCCCCCTGTGGGGTCCGGGCAGGGTCTGGGTGTGGCAGGGTGTGGGGGGCATTACCTGCACTGCTTTGCAGCATGGACCCCAGGCAGCTCAGCTTGCCACTGGCACAGGAGCTACAAGAGACCGACCATCCCGTTCTAGACCCGGCGGCTCCCACGCCCTGCCAGTGGCTTCCCCATCTTGCCAAGTCTGGACCTGCCCAGGCCCACCACCTCCTCCTGTGGCCAGGACAGTGTCTGCTGCCGGGGTCTCTGTGAAGACCCCAAATCCCAAGAAAGCACTAGGGCAAGAAGTAGCTGGCCTGGGGCTTCGGACATGGCTGGGGCATGGCGGAAGCTTTGGGTCCTGAATGCCGTCCGTGTTACTGTATACCAAAGGCTTGGTGGCCAGCCCGTGGTACTATTGGGAGGTGGTAGAACCGCCCAGGGGCGGGGCCTAGGGGAGGAAGGTAGGTCGTCCATCAAAGGGGCTACCATGACCTGGCCTCCTCCTGGCTCTGCTCCTCCTCCCTGCCACGAGGGGAGCAGTTTTGCAATGACGTGCTGTCTGCCCACAGGCCCAAAGCAATGAGTCCTGTCCATCATGGTCGGGGGCCTCCAAACCGTGAGTCAGAATGAACCTTTCCTTTTGATAACCTGATTCTTTGAGGCTTTTGTTACAGTAATGGAAAGCTAAAGCTAACATCGCTTATAAAGGAACTGCCTTTAAGGTCAAGGTGGGAGCCAGGGCTGGGTGAGGAACGCCACGCACCTGGCCCTGGCAGAGAACTGCCTGGCAAGGGGCAGGGAGGATCATACCCCCCTCTGCCCCTCTGTGGGCTCAGGACCCTCAGAACAACCTCCTGGCCTCTTTGCGGAGGGTCTGACGGGTGCCCCCCACAGACTGGCCTCCGCTTTGAAACCCTCCATGGAGACACAGAAAGCCCTGGGCACAGTGAGACAAGCAGCCAGAGGCCCCGCCTGTCCAGGGCACGAGGCCGGGAGGGTGGGAGGGTGGTGGTCCCCCGCCCACGGCCCCTTACCACACCACGCCGTTGTCCTGCACCACCTCCCCGGGAGCCACTACGGTGCCGTGGAAGTAGCAGGGGCACTCCTGGGCGGACACACAGGTGCCCGCATCGTTCAGGAAGGTGCCCACAGGGCAGGTGCAGCCGTCCACAGGCACAAAGGAGATGCCACAAGTGACATCAGGCTCACTCAGGGCGCGGCATGTGGGCTGGCAGGCGTCTACCACGTATGCATAGCTCTGGGACTTGGGGCAGCTGTTCATGTACTTGGCTGCAGGAGGCGGGGGCAGGGGACAGCGAGGTCAGCGGCTGGGCAGACTGGCCGGGCTCCCTCTCTGCCCCAGCCAGGCTTGGCATCCCCGTCAGCAACACGACTGTGGAGGCAAGGTCTTCACGAGGCTGGGCGGGGAAGATACAACTCCCATGGGGAGGAGGCGAGGGCTGCCGCCCACCGGGGTCCCCAGCACCTCCCGCCAGTGCCTGGCGAGGCCTGGGTGGCTGCCATGAGGAATGCGCCCTGCAGGGGTGGCCAGCTCGCCCAGGGCCCACTCACTGCAGACGCCGTCCCTCCAGCCGCTGAGCAGCACGCCCTTGGCGGCGCAGGCGCGCACGTAGGCGGACAGGGCAGCGCACAGGCAGGCCTCGCTGTCCTCGCAGTTGCACGTGTCAAACATGCAGTTCTGGGGGTGACAACGGGGGCGTCAGGGACCCCTGAGCCCTGGGCCCCTCAGCACCTGCTTATCCTTCCCACCGGCATCAGCTGAGCCCTGGCCAGCTGGGAGAGGGCCTGCCCGGGGGACACGGGCAGGAAGGCCTCCCAGCAGGTGGCCTGAGCTTCCTGTTAAGGGCAAAGTTGGAGACCACCAGGAGAGGGGCAGCAGAGACGGCTAGACCTGCGGCCAGTCCTAGGGGCTGGGGGTGGGGGTGGGCTATAGCTGGAAGATGTGAAGCCAGGTGGGCCGGGTCCTCGGGAGGGGCCTCCTCAAGACAAGGACAGGATGCCGGGCACAGTGGCGCACACCTGTAATCCGAGCGGATTGGGAGGCAGAGGCAGGAGGATCGCAAGTTTGAGACCAGAGGCAGTCTGCGTAACTTAGCGAGACCATGTCTCAAAAAAGTAAACAAATGGGCTGGGGGCACAGCTCAGTGGTCCAGCACTTGCAGAGCATGGAAGTGCGAGGCCCTGGGTTCAACCCCAGTACCACAAAAAAAGAAAGAAAGAAAGACAGAAGGAAAGAAAGAAAGAAAGAAAGAAAGAAAGAAAGAAAGAAAGAAAGAAAGACAGACAGAAAGAAAGACAGACAGACAGACAGATAGACAGACAGACAGACAGACAGACAAGGACGGGCCCAGCTTGCATGCCAGATATGTCACTCTGGAGGGGCCGTTATGTAGGGGACGTGCATGGAGTAAGGAGGGGAGACAGAGGCAGGAGCCAGCTGGGGAGGGGGCAGCTGGGCTCGGGTGGGAGTGTCTGGCAGGGGGGCACCGACATGGGCCTGGGCTTGCCATTTGGAGGCCACCCCTGACACCAGAGTCACGTGCATTTCAGGACTTGGGGCTTCCAGAAAGGTGGCCTGCTCTTGTGGGCCGGGTCGTGTGCCCCAAAGATGCTCTGCAGTCCTGCCTGTGGGCAGGGTCCCATGTGAACCAGTGGATTTGAGGTTAGATGGAGCTGTGAGAGTGGGCCCTGCCCCCCACAGGCCCCAGGACCTTGACTCTAGCTTCCTGGTCTATGGTCTCCTGTAGCTGCCCCAGGGAACAATAGCAGGGTGGGCCACAGGGGCCAGGGCCTCCCCTGACCATAGCCACCCCAGAGGTCACGGCCTCTCACCGAGTGGAAAGGCGTGGGGCTGACGGTGGAGTGGCAGGCAGAGAAGGCGCTGGCAGGGTCGGTCAGCAGTGCGCACCAGTGCTGGGCGTAGTTCTCTGGGGAAGAGGCCGTGGGGTGCTGTGCCTTGCTCGCCCCTGGGACCTGGCCCCTCCCAAACCCCTTATGCCTTCCTGCCCACAGGAGGCTCCCCGACCCCACCCCAGAGGTCCCCACGCCCGGGGGTCAGGACGGGCAGCCCGGGTACCATTCTCCACGCTGAGCGAGCAGGGGTCCTCAAAGCTGTTCTTGGCATTGGGACAGGCGGCCTGGGTCTTCCAGGTGTTGGCAAAGGCGGCCCCCGTGCCCTCCACCACCCCACTGAGGGCCATGAAGTCGTCAGCCTGGTTCTGGTTGAAGTTCCCACACAGGCCTGGGGGCCAGCAGAGGGGTCAACAGGTTGTCCAGCCTGGCGGTTCTCCTGGCCCGTACCATGGCCCCTCCTGGGTTTGCTTCCGGAACCTCCTACGGGTAAACCCTACAGACCAGGGGGACTGGGCCTGTTGGGGCAGGCTGAGTGGGGGCGGGGCATGGCTCATTCTCCGTCCTCCAGGCCACTTCTGCAGCCGCTAAGCAGATGCTGGGGTCTCTACGGTGCCCTGGGTGTGGCTGTGCCCGTCCCTGTCACCCCTTGCTGGCCCCGACCTTGCAGCCCAGAGCTGGCTGGGCCCCCCGAGGCCCCTGGGGCTCCTCACCACACATCTGGCCGTGGTGGGAGGGGTCCAGCCTGATGAACACCTGCATCGTGGGCACCAGCTGCACCTGCAGCTGCAGGCCGAGGCCCGTCTGCACCACAATGAAGAAGGACGAGGGCTTGAAGATAGAGACGTCAGCTGTGGGTATGTGGGGAGGTGTCAGGTGCCTGAGGGGGCCGTCCTGGCCGCCCCCTGGACCAGAAGCCTGGGCAGGAGCACCCAGGCCCCTAGTCCCAAAGGCAGCAGCGACCCTGTGGGGTGCCCACAGCACGCAGGGGTGGGACCCGTGTCACCCCCACTTTGTAGGTAAGAAAGCAGCCCATGGATGGTCTGGAACTGCCCGAGGCCACAAAGAACCCTTCAGACCCTGAGTTGACCCCTGCAGGGCTGGCCACACACCTGCCGAGAGGGGCAGCCGGGTGTAGATGGAGTTCACGAACACAGCACCGTTGGCCTGGATCTGGATGGCCTGGCGGGAGGAGGGGGAGCTGCGGTCAGTGCCCACAGGTCCACCTGTCCACTCAGTC
>VMDO01038401.1:0-13514 GCA_007922755.1 Pedetes capensis
AATCTGTCCTAGAAGAAGTACAACCAGAGTGCTCCTTGGAAGCAAGAATGGCCAAACTGCGTCTTACATATTTCGGACATGTAGTCAGGAGAGAACAATCCCTGGAGAAGGACATCATGTTTGGAAGAGTGGCAGGTCAACGCAAAAGAGGAAAACCCTCCACCAGATGGATTGACACAGTGTCTGCAACAATGGGCTTCAACATAAATAAGATCGTTTGCCTGGCACAGAATCGGCAAGTGTTTCGATCTGCTGTACATAGGGTCGCTATGAGTCGGACTCGACTCGACAGCACCTAACAACAACAACAACAATGACATAATTTAATTAACATTCTATTCATAAGATTGTTATTCTGTTAAGAATATTAACTACTGTATATTTGCAATTCTAATCCACATTTGACAATTTTAAAGGGCTACAAAATCAGATATGGATCAGAATCATATTCGGATATGATTCACACAAGAGAACCCTTGAGAACGCTCATGCTAGAATCCAACCTACATGATTTTAATCCACATCAGATTTTGTAGCCCTCTACAACTGCACAAAAATGAAAGAAGGATGTGGCAATCCACTCCCCAAGTGATCCTGAAACAATCAGCCATTGAAAACCTTATGAGGGTTGCTATGAGTCAGACTGGACTTGGCGGCATCTAACAACAACAACAACATAACTGTTGAAAGAGTTTGGACTAGAATTGATAATATATGGTGCTTCTAGGTGGTGGGATTTTGAGATTATTTTGTTAGTTTGCCTTCTTTATACTTTTCTATATTTCTTGGATTTTTCTAATTGTGTTTATATAATTTTGATAATTCTCAAAATAATAAAACTATTTTAATTTAAGGAAAAGTCTAGAAACTTCAGGAACAGTAAGAGAAACCAGCGGATAAAATAGGAAAAAAATGCCAAGGAAGACATAGTCTAAGAAGAGGACAAATCAAGGGAAGAGCAGATGAGAAAAGGAAAGAGAGATTTGAAAATAAAGGAGTGGTTAAAAGTTTTAAAAAAGTTTTAAAACAGAGAATTCAAAAGGAGAAGGGACAGAGGGCTATGATAGCTGGCAATTAAGAGTACTATTTTAATAGATAGAATGCAGATCAATAAACATTAAGATAAAATTCGTGAGCTAGCATGAGAGAAATAAACCATTCCTATCTAAATAATTTTTCAACATTGTAAATATGACTTTTGTCTTCATGATCAATATTGTTATTAGTGTCATTGTTGTTACTGACATTATAGTTTTGGATTCATCACTACGATGTCATCAAATGCTTTGTTGATATATTGTCATCTAATTAAATCATGGTAATTTATCATTGCCACAAAAAAGTGAGTTATGCAAAGAACAAAGGGATAATTTTTAAAAATTTGGCCAAAAGTTAGAAATCCTTTTGCTGAGAAGGCTGTAATATTTTTATTACAAATACACCTAAAATAATTTAGAAGCAGTTTTAAAGTCATAAAAAGGAATATTCATAATCTTCCCTGCCCCAGAAGCAGACAAAGATTATTTTATCACAGAAAATTAAAATTTTACATTCTTTTTATCACAATTTCAATAATATTGGTTTCCTTTATCTCCCCACCTAGAACTCATTAAGCTCTAGCAAGAAAGAGAAAAAGAGAAAGCAGGAAAGAGAATCGAAATTTTCATTTTGCCTCCAGCTGTTTCTACACACCATGGGCAGTATAACACCTACATAGCCAGGAAAGACAGAGGATAGGATGACAGGGGAAGCTCCTAAGCCTTGAGAATAGAATGGCAGTTATCAGGGGCTACAGTGGTTGGGGTGAAGGTCAAAGACACAAAATTTCAGGAGTAAGATTAAGACATCTGAACTATAGTTAATAATGACATTATATTCCTTTAAAATGCTAAGAGAATGCATGTTAAGTGTTCTCACCACAAAATAAGAACTATGTGAAGTAAAGCAGATGTTAATTAGCCAGATTTAATTATCTACAATGTATTTAAACTTCAAAATATCATGCTTTACACAGTAATGCACATAATTTTATCTGTCAATTTAAAAATAAAGTATCTTTTTAAAAAGAAGAATGAGTAAAAAAAAATCCACTGGGAGAAAAGATAAAACAACATTCAGAATAGCAATCTCTGAATACTGGACCCCAAATAAAATTAATTTTGTTAATGTTTCATAATGTTCTGTTAAAATTATGGGTGTATATTACCCAGAAAATCAAAATATCACCACTTTCAATTATTATTTAATACTTAACTGATGATGTATGGGTCTGACAGACCCAAGCAATGCATTCACATTTACCTTGTACACGGTAACTCTGCACAAGTGCTCATCTCTTTGGGTCCTTCCTAAAATTAGGCCTACTTGCTGGGTAGTTGAGTATTCAATTTTGATTCACTAAGTAGTATGAGATAAAAGAGAGTTTGAGTCTCTGAAGCCTCACATAATTAGGTACGTTACCTTTTTAAAAAATTACTATCCTTTTTATTATATTGTTATTGTTGTTGGGTGCTGTTGAGTCAGGTCCAACTCCTAATGACTCTATGTACAACAAAATGAAACATTCCCTGACACTGTGCCATGCCCAGCACTATGCCAGTGATTCTCTTCTATTCATAGGGTTTTCAGTGGCTGATTGTTTCAGGCCTGAGCTGTCTGGCCCTACTCTGTAACCTATAGCACCTGGTATTCCCAGGCAGTCTGTAGTCCAAGGACTAACCAGGCCAATCCTGCTTAGTTTCCAAGATCAGACAGGATCAGATGCCAAAACAGTATGGCTGCAGACCTACTTTTATGCAATATTATAATTCTTATAGAAATAACATTAAAAGGTAGAGTCCAATTTCCTATATCTGTGAAGCCTGTTGGTTCTCAATTTTCAGAGTTTGCACACCAAATTTTGAATGATTTCAATGAAAAAGATGAAGATGCCAGTGGTATGGATGATTATGATGTTGATCAACTGTCAGTGAGTTTTCACAATACAAATACCAATCAAGAAGAAGTCAAAGAGCAGTAAGGGAAGAAAGAGTAGAAAAAGAGAAGGACAAAAAGAGAAGCAACAGAAGAAAGAAAACAAAAGGAGAAGCAGGAGAAGGAAACAGTGATGAACAATCTTCAACAGTGCATGCAGAAAATAATAAGAAAAAAATTTTATGGGAAAAATTAAGTCAAGTAGTCTAAAGAAGAAAGATCCAGATCCAGAAGAGTCTGTCATTAGTAAATTGACAATAAAAAACAGAGCCTGGAATCTTGTGAAAAATCTGCAAGATCCCTCACATGTTTGGAAGATTTGGCATTGCTTATTTTCTGAGGAAAAACAGGAAGGACTTATTCTATGGACAAATGGAAACTTAAGAAAACTCATGCAAAATATAAGTGACAGGATCAATCAGAACAGAAAAATATAGACATAATTGAATTGCAAGCACTTACAGGACTGCTTATATACAGCAGAGGTTTTAAACCAGGAAATGAAGATTTATCCACAATGTCTACTACAGATAGAATAGGTAGAGATCTTTTTCATTCCCTTATGTCACTGAAAAGATTGCTGAATTTACCTACTTGTCCTTGTTTCAATAATTCTGAAACCAGATAACAAAGCCATCGAAATGATCCAGCAGCACCTATAACGTGGTGTTTTTAAAAGCTTGTGGAATTTTTTCATAGTAACTAAATATAGGAGGGAGAAGGACCCGGCAATCCACTCTCAAAAAATCAATCTGCCATTGAAAACCCTATAAATAGCGGAGAAGCACTAACAATAGTGTTTCGCCTGTAGTATGTAAATTCACTGTGAATCAGATACCGATTCAAAGGCATCTAACAACAACAACTTTCCTCAGGTCAGCAGAAAAAAAGGGAAAACCCTCCACCAGATGGATTGACACTGTGTCTGCAACAATAGGCTTAAACATAAATAAGATCCTGTGCCTGGCACAGAATTGGGGAGTGTTTTAATCTGCTGTACATAGGCTCGCTATGAGTTAGACTTGAGAGCACCTAGCAACAACAACAAACATTAGAAGAGTATGTCACTGTTGACAAAATGTAGATTTTTGTGGTTATTGTTGTTTCAGAATATTTATGCCTATGAAATCCAACAAATACAGGATAAAATTCTGATTTTAGTAGATGCAAAAATTGGCTATTATTTCAATGCTTATTTATATTGTGGTAAAGATTCTGACAGCAAAGGATTGGATCAACATCTGAGGCTCAACTAACCTACTAAATTATGCATTGTTTAGCTAAACCAACTTATAATTTAAATTGCAATATTACTACAGACAATTGGTTTAGCTCAATTGAACCAGTGAACAAGTTGCAAAAGTGAAAACTAACTTATCTAGGCACTAGGCAACAGAACAAGAAAGAAATCCCCCCCCCGCCCAGTCTTTACCAGAAAGAATTAGATCAATAAATTCTTCATGTATGTGTATCATGGTGATATGACACTGCTTTTGCATATTACCAAAAAAAAAATCAAAATATGTCCTAATAAAATCATCTATGCATCAGCATTCCAGTACTTATGAAGAAACTGATAAACCTGAAATGATAGCTTCACAATAATAAAACAAAATTGGAGTAGGTGTGTTACATCAAAAGTGTGAAAATTACTCTGTTGGTCACAGAACGTGTAGATGGCCAACAGACAATTTTTTTAGAATGGTACATAAGGCAGCAGTAGATTCTTACATTATATATGAAAGTTTAGATAGAAAAACAGTTACCATGATTGGACTTTATGAAGCTATTAAGATGACGACTAATTTTTCCCTGAATTGAAACAATGAGTAGAAAATGTAAGAATTCCTACCCAAACACAAACTTTGATGATGAGTATTTTAGGACCTGAAATACCAGTCACCTCAAGAAAATCAAGCAGAGCCAGAAAAAAGAAAATGCTATTACTTTTTCCCATCAAAACTTTATAGGAAAACACCTTATTCACATAGTAAGGGCAAAAAGCCTGTCTACTTAAAGTGTTCCAAAATGCTGTGAAGAAACTGTGGTACCAACTTTGAAACTTAATATTTTATATTCTTTTATTTTATTCCATAATTGAATAAAGTTTCAGCTAAAAACATCAGGAAGTGACTTTCACCTTAAGTACCAAAGATTTTTTAATTACTGTCAATTTAATAAATTGTAATACAAGAATTTTTATTTTGTTTATAAAATATTTATAAGTATATACTTTGAAATGAAAACAGATGTATATAGCCTTTAAAAAGATGCCACTCTAGGTGACCCAGTGTTGTTATTCCTTGGGGAATAAAGAGCACAAAACATAAACTTGGCTCAGTGGCAACATCAGTATCACATGAACACTTAATATTTGTGAATGTTAATGATTTTCCCTCAAAATGTCCTAAGTGACTGGTCACTTTTTCTGCTCATTTTGTGAGAAGATACTGTAGAAACCATATAACCTGTGGATACTATGTATCCCGTGCAGCTGAGGAGTTTTCAGAATAGCTCTCTAGGAGGAGATTAACAGCTAACTAGATTTAAGAGTTTAATAAAGAAATAGATTAAATTGACCTACTTTACAATGTCACTTTCATATTATTACTTCTACATTATTAAACTGTGTAACAGTAGTAAACATAGTTAAGTCTCAGATGTCTGGGAAACTTGTTACAAAAGTATAGTGTTAATATAAACCTATGTAGTTTAAGAGGCTTTGCTCAGTTGTAGTTTGTCTTCAAATTATTTTTCAAGAAAAATATTTAAGGATTATGGCACTATTTCTTTGCTGTAAAATTCTCTCTTTTAATATTTATAGGATTATATTTAATGCAATAGAAAGGAATTTTTCAGGTATTATATCTCTGAAATAGTGACTGAAAATGTTACAGATACATACATCACACCCACCAAGTTCTCATTCACAGAGAATATAACATGTGTTACATTAAAAAGCAAATATCCCACATACTGCACTGTGCCTGTGAAAGGTAAATAACAATGCTAAACAGAGCTCAGCATACAAGGAATTGTGAAGGGAGATTAACAACATGAGTTCTTGTTGACTGCCTAAAAGCTGACATCCTAAACTAAGGATGTTAAATATGTAAGGAAGACCTTCAAATTATGAAGCCATAAATTGTAGGACTTATTAGCCACACATACACATGTCCATAAGGACTAGCAAATGGTATAATAAGCCATGATCAGATACAAAAATTACATTTAGTTTTTCAAAATTACCTGGAAATGCAGTATATTATAAAAGTGGAGTATAGCTAACTATAACTCATGTCAAATAAACAAAATATCAGGAATAAGTTATATATAAAAATGAACTGATGTGAGTCATATACACAAATTAGGTGAAACAAACTAAAAACATAGAAAATGGTGTATAATTCATCTTAACTAATTTCAGGAATAAAATTGAATCCCATTATTAAAGACTTTTATTATCTTAGTTGTTATTCCTAAGACACCTGGGGGAAAACAGTTTATTATGAAATGCAAGTGTGATAAAGATAGCTCAATAAGAAACTGACATTTACTGTTGGCTATGTTTTCTGGACACATTCAGTATTAGTCTTTCTCTAATTTTCATTCTCAAATATCCAATATGCTTTGCATGCAAAATGTACAATTTCAAATGAATCCTGTGTAATTAACTCCACTAGTCATTACTAATACATCAAATACCATTTACAATTGTTCTATCAATTGACATTGACTATATCAGCAATACTAAATTACACAAAAGTTAACCAGAAATAACAGAAAAAGTGGTTCTTTCTTTTCTTCTTAATTAGTTAGCTAATTAATTAATTTTTCAGTACTGAGGGGTTGAACCTGCCCCTTGGCCTGTCTAAGCAAGTGCTACATCACTAAGCTGCACCTCAGCCCAATTTTTATTTATTTTCAGACAGGGTCTTGCTAAATTGCAAAGGCTGCCTATGGCCACAAACTCAGCCTCCCAAGTCACTGGGATTCTAGGCATGTACCATGGTGCCCAGCTGAAAATGATGCTTTCCTTTTCAAACAAATGGTACTAAGGTTAAGGAAAAATAAGATTATTAATTTTGTGGTGAAACAAGGAAGATAATTTTAAATAAGAATATTAGACTATAATAAAACTAGTCTTCAATTGGAGTGGCTTTCCTATTCATGGCAATGGGAATTTGAAAACTATGAAACTCTTCAAACTTTTTTAAAATCATGGAAAACTACTGCGACATGGGTACTAAATATCAAATTTGCTATTGTTTCCTAATAGGACAATCTCAGATTTTTAACTGGTCATTAAAAATGAGTAAATATGTCCAAATCTTCATTATGGCTTGGAATTCCTGCTCTACCTTTTAGTAGTTATGTGACCTAGATGAGTCTTTTAATTTTCTGTGTTTTAGTTTATTCTTCTGTAAAACAGAGATAATAGTATGTACCTCATTTAGTGACTATAAGGATTAATTCATTCTCCATTATCTGACCTACCTCATGCAAATATTTAAACTTCATTTTCAGTCACATTTTATGTGTCTCTAGACAATCCCAATGATTTAGCCACATCACATTTGACATTCCCAGAATATAAAAGATCCTTTCTTCTTTGCCTTCAGAACTACTATGCATTCTTTAAAGCCCACTGCTATCTCTGTGAAGCCAATGTTAGTCTCTCCCAGAAGAATCCATTTTTAATTCCCACTAACAATTTCCATATACATCTTTATTATACCCAGCCATATTTAAACTTCTACATGTACACAAGCATCTTGAAGGCAAAGGTTGCATCTTATTTATGTATATATTCATTTGTACAATATCATCCTACAGTGTCTAAAGACACATCAATTCTAGATCACTGTAGCTGATATCAAATCTTGATATTAAATTAAAAATTAAAAATTTTGTACCTGTAAGATATTTTTGTCATACTTAGTGATAATGCTTAGTGATGTCAAGCATCTTTACATATCCCTGTTTGCTATTTGCATGTCTTCTTTAAAGGAATGTCTATTCAAGTCTTTAGCCTATATTATAATCAGAATATTAGTTTTTGCTAGTGAGTTATGGGAGGAGTTCCTTATATTTTTTCAAAATTAATCCTTTATCAGGTATATGTTTTGTAAATATTTTCTCCCATTTCTTAGGTTGATTTTTAATTCTGATTATTGTCTCCTTTGCTATGCGGAAGCTTCTTAGTTTGACATAATAGTCTCACTTGTCTATTTTGCTTTTGCTGACTGCTTTGAGGGTCATAGCCATGAAATCATTACCAAGACAAATGATATGAACATTTACCTTACATTTTCTTCCTGAATTTTTCCAGTTTCAGGTCTTTCTTTTAAGTCTTTAATCCACCTGTAGTTGATTTTTATGTATGCTATAAGATAAGGGTCCAATTTCATTCTTATACATGTGGATATCCAATTTTTCCAAGATGATTTATTAAAGAGACTATCTTTTCCCCGGGGCTGGGATTTAGCTCAGTTGGTAGAGTGCTGCGCTGCAGTCTCTGAGGTCCTGAGTTCAATTCCCAGCACCTCAAAAGTGGGAGAAAGACCTGGCAACCCACTCCCAAGGCAATCCCGAAACAGCCATTGAAAACCCTATGAGGGTCGCTATGAGTCGCATACCGATTCCACGGCACCTAACAACAACAACAACATCTTTTCCCCATTGTGTGTTCTTGGCAATTTTGTTGAAGATCAATCGACCATTATAGTGTGGAATTATTTCTAGGTTCTCTCATAAGTTTATTTGGTCTGTGCATCTGTTTTTATGCTATGTTTTTATGCTATATTTTTATTACTACAGCTTTGTAGTATATTTTGAAATCAGGTAATGTGATGCCTCTAGTTTTCTTCATCTTTCTCAAGATGGGTTTGGCTCTTCTAGGTCTTTTGTAGTTTTATATGAGTTTTAGAATACATTTTCTATTTCTGTGAACAATGCCATTTCAATTTTAATAGAGGTTGCATTGAATCTGTAGATTATTTTGACAACATGGTAATTTTTACAATTTTAGTTTTTCCAACCCATGAACACAAAATATATTCCACTTATTTGTATCTTCTTCAATTTATTTTAACAATATTTTATAGTTTTCAGTACAGATCTTTCTCCATCTAGGTTAAATTTATTTTAAGTATCTTTGTGCTGCTATATATCAAATTGTTGTCTTTTTTCCTCTCAGACAGCTCATTGCTAGTGTATGGAAACACTACTGATTTTGTAGATTATTTTTAATCCTGTGAATTGACAATTCATTTTCTTGTTCTAACAGTATTTTGGTAGAGTCTTTACAGTTTTCTACATATGAAATTATGTCATGTGCAGAGACAAATTTTACTTCTTTCAATTTGGGTGCTTTTCCCTCCCCCCTTTTTCTTGCTTAATTGTTCTGCCTAGGACTTCAGGTACTAGGTTGAATAGAAGTGGTGTAAAGCTTTCAACTTGTCACCATTGAGTAAACTGTGGGCTTGCCATATGGTCTTCATTGTGCTGAGGTACATTCCTCTAATATCTAATATGTTGGAAGTTTTTATTGTGAAAGGATCTTGACTTTTATCAAATGCCTTTTCTGCATCCACTCAAAAGATCGTGTGTTTTTTTGTCCTTCATCCTGTATCACATTTACTGATTTGCACACATTGAACCCAGTCACAGAGATGAATCCTTTGCCTCATGGGAAAAAATAGTACTTGATTATGAAGTATAGATTTTCTTTCCTTCTTCTAATTTTAGGTCTAGTTTGTTCTTTTTCTACTTCCTTCAAATGTAAAGTAAGGTTGTTTGGGCTCTCCCTTCTTTTTAATGTAGATATTTATACTATAATTTTCTCTTTTGACACAGCTATTGCTGCATCCTACAAGTTTGAATACATTGGGTTTTCATTTCTGTGTCTCAAGATATTTTCTAATGTCCTCTTTGGTTTCTTTTTTGACCCATTTGTTGTTCAAGAGTGTTGTGTGTAATAACCACAGATTTGTGATTTTTTTTCAATTTTCCTACTGCTGCTGATTTCTGGTTTCATACTATTGTAGTAAGAAAAGATAGTTAATATGATATTTACCACCTTAAATTCCTTAAGATTGGTTTTGTGACCTAATAATTTTTCCCTCTCTCACCTCTTGCTGGAATTCCTACAATGCATGTATTGATCTGCTTGATTGTGTCTTATTAGTCCCTTAAGCTTTCCCATTCTTTTTCATTGTTTTTGTTTGCTTTTATTCTTCTGGATAATTTCCAATGAGTTGTCCTAATGAGTGGTCCCAGTGAGTGGTCCTCTCTTCTGCTTCGTCTGGTCTGCTGCTGTAGTGAATTTTGTTGTTGTTGTTGTTGTTTGATTATTCCATTCTTCAGATATGTGATTTCTATTGGGCACTTTAATTTTTTTTTCTCTTGCAATACTGAGGAGTTGAACCCAGGGCTTTGCTCATACTTTGTACATGCTCTACCACTGAGCTGCAATCACTGCCCTTGTCCCTTTTTTAAATTTTTAGCCAGGGTCTTGTTAAAATTGCTCAGGCTGCTTCTAATCTCAAATCTGCAATCCTCCTGCCTCTGTTTCCTGAGTCACTGGTGTAGAGAAAAAGTGGGAGGAAATTGGTAAAAACTCCCCAACTGGGAAAATGGCATTTGAATATCTGGTTTGTAAATTAGAAATCTACTTGGTTGCATGTTTGTACAAAACCCTTCCTGATTGGACAATTGGACTGAAAGCTGATTGGCTCAGGCCATTCCATGGGCGAACTGTATAAAGAGCTGCGCTGCGGCAGCTCGACCTTTTTTGGCACGGCCTTTCTGGCATCCCTTTCTGCGCCTTCTCCCCTGTCCCTGCCCGGACCACCAATGAGGAAATGCCTCTCCCGCTGCTCTGCCCCAGACCTTTGGTGAGGAAAAAACACTCTCCCGTCGCAATCCTCGACAAGGAAAAGAACCTGCTCTCCATCTGATCACCGAGGAAGCAACAGCTGTCTCCTCCTGACCACCGAGACGACCAACACAGGTGTTTGCCCCTGGAAGGCAAAAGTGCCTGAGGCTTTTTCCTTTCTCCCATCTCCTCCGGGATCCCGAGGGCCGCGGGAGTCTGCGCCCCTCACCTGAGGGTCCTGAGTGAATTGTGTTTAGTATCTGTGTGCGCGGCGGCGCAGCCCATCCGAACCTTCAGGCTGGACCGGGAGGCGCGCGCCCCACATAGATTTGGCGCCCGAACAGGGACCCAACATAGTTGGTGCCCGAACAGGGACCCAACAACTGGGATAACAGATGTGTGCCACTGCACCTGCCAGTATTTTCTGTCTCTATTGAAATTCTCACCTTGTTTACACACCATCCTCCTAATGCCAGTGAACATCTTTATGGCAGTTATTTGAAATTTTCCGTGAAATTACATATCTCCACTTAATTAAGGTCAGTTTCTGGAAATTACTCATGTTCCCTTGTTTTGAACATGTTTTCTGGTTTCTTTGTTTCCTTCACTCTCTATGTTGATATTACCATATTAGACCAAGGAGCCACCTCTCTTAGTCTTCACTGGATGGCCTCATATAAGAAAATACTCCCAACAATCAGCCCAAAGGCTGAGGGTTAGCTCAGTTGGTAGAGCGCTGCTCTGTGCTCTTTGAGGCCCTGGGTTTGATCCCCAGCACTGCAAAAGCTGGAGAAGGACCCGGTAGCCCATTCCTGAAATAATCAGCCATTGAAAACTCTATGAATAGCGGAGAAGGACAGACATGGTGCTGGGCATGGCACAGTGTCATGGAATGTTTTGTTCTATTGTGCATAAGGTAGCTATGAGTCCTAACAACAATAACAAATCATCCCAAGCAGGTACTGGTGCCTCTCAAACGTGCATGCTGATCCAATCCAGGGTTTTTTGTTTGTTTTGTTATTCTTTGCAGGTCAAAGCATCCAGGGTATGCCAAGTCATTGTACCAAAATAAGTGAGATTGAAACCAGTTCTTTGGGTGGCCTCAGGAAAGTTGGGTTATGTGGCATCCCATCCAACTCTTGCCATTCCCAGGGAGAAGCTGCAATCTTTATCACCACCCACTTGTACAGTACTAAGCTGTGGAGGAGGTTATAATGACTACAAGACCAAACCTCTCATTTCTCACTTGCTCCCACTCAGTTTATGCCAGTTATTGTCAGCAATCTGAGACATACACCACTGAAGGCAGTTTTTGGAAAACTCCCAGAAAATCTGGGGTGTTGAATGAATGGATAAAGTTTCCCCACCCAAGCAGAAGCTGGAAATGGGGATATTGTCTGCTCACTATGCATTGAGCTGGATGAGAAGGAGGCATGGTGACTCTCATTCTAAGATGCCACCCCAGCCCTTCTCCAGGGGGAAAGATTATGCCAAACACATTAGCACTCTGAGATAGGCAAAACAGAAACCAATCCTTTGGGTATCCCCCACAGAAGTTTCAGCAATGGACATACAGACCAACTCTTTCCCTCCAGTGGCAGAAGCTGGGCACTAAAAGCTCTTTTTGTAATCACAAGGTGCTCTATCAAGAGTGGGCTGGCAAGCACGTGTCCTGATTTCTTGTATCAGCTTTCATGAGTCTGGTTTTGCATTCAAACAGGACACAGGAGCTTTTCAGCTTGTTGCTAGATTTCTCATGAAGGGACTTTTTCCTAAATTTGTGATTTTTGTGGAGGAGATGAGGATGGCTTCCTGCTCTGCCATCTTGCTGACACTAGTCCTCTGTTTTGTTTTTAAATTGACTGTGTTACTCCCAGTGTCCACAACTCTTCAAGCAACTGTTCTCACCAAAAGGCTAGTGGCATTAACAAGACATTTTTCCTCTTAGCACATCTCCTCTGCTGATGTTATCAAACATGATTTCTGTACTCATGAAAAACAAATAGGTTTTCATCCTTTGCTAACAAATGGGCTATTCAGAAACATACTTTGGCTGCAACCTCACTGCTATTTTTAATCTTGTAAGGAAATTATACTATCATAAAGTATTTCATTTTAAACTTTCTAATTTCCTGATTGTTGCCTTCTTCTGAGTCAGAAATATTATGAGGATATATATATGTGTGTGTGTGTGTCTATATATATATATATATATGTCTATATATATACTTATAATATATATATACATGTATATATAATATATATATATTATATATAATATAATATATATATATAATATATATATTATATATACATATATATATATAGTTGTTGTTGTTAGGTGCTGTCGAGATGGTCCAACTCATAGTGACCCTATGTACAGCAGATCGAAACACTTGCCGATTCTGTGCCAGGCAAACGATCTTATTTATGTTGAAGCCCATTGTTGCAGACACTGTGTCGATCCATCTGGTGGAGGGTTTTCCTCTTTTGCGTTGACCTGCCACTCTTCCAAACATGATGTCCTTCTCCAGGGATTGTTCTCTCCTGACTACATGTCCGAAATATGTAAGATGCAGTTTGGCCATTCTTGCTTCCAAGGAGCACTCTGGTTGTACTTCTTCTAGGACAGATTTGTTGGTTCTTTTGGCAGTCCATGGTA
>VMDO01038402.1:0-13513 GCA_007922755.1 Pedetes capensis
TAATGATAGCTATATGCAATCCTGAGTTACACTGTGATTTTTTTCTTGTATTTTCATAGAGGTACATCCTATATTTTGTGTTTTTTCTCTTCTTTATCCTTCTATTTTATTCCCACTCCCCTTCTGCCCTTCCCCATCATTCACTCCTTCCCCTTCCTCCTTTCCTCCCTCATATTGGGTCCACTTATATTTTTCAACATTAGATAAGTAAGATTATATATATATATATATATATATATATATATATAAATTGTTGTTAGGTGCCATCCATTCGTATCCAACTCATACTGATCCTCATAGGGTTTTCAGTGGCTGATTGTTTCTGGATTGCCTAGGTAGTGGTGCCAAATCCTTCTCCCACTTTTGTGGTTCTGGGAATTGAACCTAGGACCTCAGAGACTGCAGAGTGGTGCTCTATCAACTGAGCTAAATCCCACATATGACCCACATATGATTCCACATATGAAAGAGAATATGTGGTATCTCTCTTTTTGAGTCTGGGTTATTTAACTTACAATGATGTTCTCCAGTTCCATACATTTTGGTGCAAATGACATAATTTCATTCTTCTTTACTGCTGAATAACATTCCATTGTGTACATACACCCTATTTTTAATCCAATCATCTGTTGATGGGCGTTCAGGCTGATTACATACCCTTGTAATTGTGAACAGTGCTGCATTAAATATGATAGTGCAGGTGTCCCTGTGATATGATGTCCTATCTTACTTTGGGTATATTCCTAAAAGTAGTATAGATGAATCATTTGGTAGTTCTATTTTTAGCTTACTAAGTCGGATACCGACTCGACGGCACCTAACAATAACAACAACAACAAGGTATCTCCATACAGATTTCCTTAGTGGTTGAACTAATTTACCATCCCACCAGCAGTGTAGGAGAATCCCTTTTCTTCCATATCCTCACCAACATTTGTTGTTATTTGTTTTGTTAATCTTTGTTGGGGACTCTGGCCTGTGACCCTCTTCATTGTTTTTGTGCAGCAAGGTGCCCCAATGCTTGCACCCTGCAAAGAACTGAGGCCAGGGAACAGAGCATCATGCTCAGGAGTGGTGAAAACAAGGCAGGTTTATTTACAAAGGAAAGGGAAAGGGATAGGTGGTTGTCATGGAGAGGGGAGACAGAGAAGGAAGGTGCTCAGCTGTTATCCCTGCTGCTGGGGCAGGGCCTCCTGGGTGTCGTTGCTCGTCTGGTCCTGGAGTCTTCACTACTTCGGAGGCCCTCTCGAAGGCTCTTGGAGGCTTGCCTCTCGAAGCACTCGATCTGTTGTTGTAGAAATGGCGAAGAGAGGGAGGAAGAGAAGGAGATCCAGTGGGCGCAGGTAGGCAGGTGAAGGTGAGGATAGAAGCAGGTTGAAGGAAGGCTTAAGATAGATGATGGATGGGCTAAAGTCTAGGTGGATCAGGTGGATGCAGGCCTCTGGTCCTTATGGGGCCAGAGCACAAGCGAGCAGATTCTAGGTGAAGGTTGAATGAGCTGTTAGGTTCAGGGGTCTGGGCTTTTATTCTCTTAGGCCAACTGTCATCCAACTGTCAAGGAATGACAGCTGTCCAATTAGGGAAGGGCTCATGGGCAGCACGAGGGCAAGGGTTTGAACAATCAAGGAGACAGATGGAGTTCAGCCAATCAGGCCTTGAAGAATCCTGAGCAGGCCAGGTGATCTTGGCTCATTCAATGGAAGTGGGGAGGAGTGAGGCACCTGGAGGTGGGGCAAAGGCCCACTGGCCCCGGGGACTAGAGTTGGGTTCTCCAGGAGGGCCAGAGGGGCTCCAGGGATCTGCCATGTTGTGGTAACTTCTATCTCCCTGAGAACCCACAACACATCTTAGGCATTCTTACTGGTATGAGATGGAATCTCAGTGTAGTTTTCATTTGCATTTCCCTAATGGCTAGGGATAATGGGAGAAGGCTGTGGCAACCCACTCCCAAGGCAATCCCAAAACAATCTGCCATTGAAAACCCTATGAGGGTCACTATGAGTCGGATATGACTCCAGGGCACCTAACAACAACAACAACAACAACAACAACAACAACGGCTAGGGATATTGAGCATTTTTTCATGTGTTTAATGGCCATTTGTATATCTTATTTTGAGAACTCTCTGTTCAGTTCCATTGCCCACTTATTTATTGGATTATTTGTTGCTTTGGTATCTAATTTCTTGAGTTCTTTATATATCGTAGAAATTAATCCTGTCAGATGTGTAGATGCAAAGATTTTTTTCTCATTCTGTGGGCTCTCCCTTTACTGTGCTAACTGTTTCCTTTGCTGTACAGAAGCGTTTTAGTTTTATGTAATTCCATTTGTCAATTCTTGGTGCAGGTTCCTGGGCAATTGGAATCTTGCTCAAGAAGAACTTGTCCACGTGTTGGTGTGTCTTCCCTACTTTTTTCTAGTAGTTTTAAGGTTTCTGACTTCATGTTGAAGTGTCTGATCCATTTTGAATTGATTCCATATAGGATGAGAGGTACAGGGCTACTTTCATTCTGCTCATATGAATGTCTAATTTTCCTAGGACCATTTGTTGAAAAGGTTATATTTTATCCAATGTATGTCTTTGGCCCATTGTCAAAGATCAGTTGGCTGTAATTGTGTGGGTGTATATCTGCATTCTCTACCCTATTCTATTGATCTTAATGTGTGTTGCTGAATTCTGTTTACCAGAATACTACGGAGAACTTTTGGATATAGGTCTATAGTTCTCTTTCATTGTATAGTCCTTATCTGGTTTTGGTATCAAGGTGATACTGGCTTTGTAGAATGAATTTGGAATTGTTGTGGTGTTGTTAGATGCCACTGAGTGAGTTCCAACTCATAGTGACCCTATGTACAACAGAATAAATCTCCCCAATTCTGTGCCAGGCACACAAACTTATTTATGTTTAAGCCTATTGTTGCAGGCACTGTGTCAATCCATCTGATGGAGGGTTTTCTTTTTTTTTTTTTTTTATTGACCTGCCAGTCTCCCAAACATGATGTCCTTTTTCAGGATTTTGGCTCCTCCTGACTACATGTCCAAAATATGTAAAACATAGTCTAGCTTCCAAGAAGCACTCTGGTTGAACTTCTTGTAGGAGAGATCTCTTTGTTCTTTTTGCAATACATGGTATATTCAATAGTTAACTCCAGTACCTTAATTCAAAAGCATAAGTTCTCCTGTCTCCTTTATTCAATGTTCAGCTTTCACAAGTATATGATGCAACTGAAAATACCATGGTATGAGTCAGGTGCACCTTCGTCTTCAATGTGACATCTTTACTTTTCAACACTTTAAAGAGGTCTTTTGCAACAGTTTTCCCCAATACAATGTGTCTTTTAATTTCTTGATTGCTACTTCCATGAGTGTTGTTTGTAGAACCAAGTAAAGCCAACTTGTGGACAACCTCAGTCTTTTCTCCATTTATCATGAAGTTGTGCACTGACCCAGTTGTAAGGATTTTCTTTGGGTGATGTTGAGGTGCATTATATACTGAAGTCTCTTCTTTGATCTTCATTAGTAAGTGTTTCAAATCCTCTTCACTTTCAGCAAGCAGAGTTGTGTCATTTGCATAATACAGGTTGTTAGTGAGTCTTCCTCCAAACATGATGCCATATTCTTCTTCATAAAGTCCAGCTTCTCAGATTATTTGCTAAGCATAGAGATTGAAGTGGTCCAGTGAAAGGATACAGTGCTGATGCCCACATTTCTTGACTTTAAACCAAGCAGGGAGTCCTTGTTCTGTTCAAATGACTGCCTCCTGGCCCATGTACAAATTCCTCATGAGTAATTAAGTGCTCTGGTATTTCCATTATTTGCAGGGCTATCCATAATTTGTTATGATTCACACAGTCAAATGCCTTTGCATAGTCAAGAAAACAGATAGACATCTTTCTGGTATTCTCTGCCTTTGGGTAATAACTATCTGACATCAGCAATGATGTCCCTGGTTCCACACCCTCTTCTGAATCCAACTTGATTTTCTGGTAGTTCTCTGTCTGTGTACTGCTGCAGTGACTTTTGAATCATCTTTAGTAAAAATTTCCTTGTGTGGTATAATAATGATATTGTTCAATAGCTTCCTCATTCAGTTGGATCCCCTTATTTGGACAAAGGCACAAATATGGATGTCTTCCAGTCATTTGGCTAAGTAGCTGTTTTCCAAATCTCTTGGCATAAACATGTTAGCACCTCCAGTGCTACCTATGTTTCTTGAAATATCTTTATTGGTATTCTATCAATTCCTGGAGCCTTGTGTTTCACCAATTCTTTCAAAGTTGCTTCCACTACTTCTTGCAATACCATTGGTCCTTGACCATATGCAACTTCTTGAAATGGTTGGTCATCCACCGATTCTTCTTCATATAATGAATGACTCTAGGTATTCCTTCCATCTTCTTTTGATGTTTCCTACATCACTCAATATTTTCCCTGTACAGTCCTTCGCTAGTGCCACTTGAGGCTTGAATTTTTTTCTTTAATTCCTTAAGCTTGAGGAAGGCAGAGCATGTTCTTCACTTTTGGTTTTCTGTCTCCAGCTCTTTCTGCATATCATTATGATATTTGATTTTAACTTCTCGAGTTGCCCTTTGAAGTCTTTAGTTTAATTCTGTAACTTTATCATGTATTCCTTTAATTTTAGCTGCTCAACATTCAAGGGCAAGTTTCAGAATCTCTTTTGACTTGTAATTTGGTCTTTTCTGTTTTCCCTCTCCTTTTAACAACCTTTTCTTTCCTCATCAATGATGTCTTTGATGTCATGCCACCACTCATCTGATCTTCTATCATTAGTATCTAATGTATTCTTGACATGGTTTCTGAATTTAGGTGGTATGTACTCAAGGTCATACCTTGGCTCTTTTATACTTATTCTAATTTTCTTCAGTTTCAGTTTGAACCTGCACATGAGCAATTGATAGTCTGATTCACAATCATCACCTACTCTTGCTCTGACTTTTGAAATTGAAGTTTTCCATCACCTTTTTTGGTTCCTATATGTTCCACCTGGTGACTTCCATGTGTATAGTTTATGTTGGTAAAAGAAAATGTATTTGCAATCAAAAGGTCATTTGTCTGACAAAATTCTATCATGCGATCTCCAGCATTGTTTCTGTCACCAAGGCCATATATGCCAACTGCTGAGCCTTCTACTTTGTTTCCAACTTTTGCATTCCAGTCACCAGTAATTATCAGTACATCCTAATTGCATGTTCGATCTATTTCAGATCTCAAGGACTGGTAAAAATTTTCCCTATCTTCATTTGTTACCTTAGTAGTGGGTTTGTATATTTGAATAATAGTCATATTAACAAGCCTTCTTTGTAGGCCTATGGATATTATTCTATCACTGACAGCATTGTACTCCAGAACAAATCTTAGGATGTCTTTTTGATGATGAATGCAACCCCATTTCTCTTTTGTTTGTCATTTCCAGCATAGTAGACCATATAATCATCTGATTCAAAATGGCCTACACCAGTCCATTTTAGCTCACTGATGCCTAGAATATTGGTGTTTATGCACTTCATTTCCCTTCTGATGATTTCTAATTTTCCTAAATTCATGTTGTGTATATTCCATGTTTCAACTATTAGTGGATGTTTACAGTTGTTTCTCCCCATTTTGATTCATGCCACATCAGCAAGTGGAGGTCCCTGGAGCTTAACTCCATTTCCATCATTAAGGCAGATTCTACTTTGAGAAGGCAATTCTTCCCCAGTCTGTTTTCAGTGCTTTCCAACCTAGGGGGCTTAGTTTGCATCACTATATCTGTTTGTGTTTCTCTGCTATTCATAGGTTTCTCAATGGTTAATTTTTTTGGAGTAGGTTGCCAGGTTCTACTCCCTAGTCTGCCTTAGTCTGGAAGCTCAGCTGAAACCTGTCCACCATGGGTAACCATGCTGGTATATGTAATACTGTTAGCATAGCTTTCAGCATCATAGCAACATGCATACCCCCACAGTACGGCAAACTGACTATCATGGGGGGAATTTGTAATTATACCTTCCTTTTTTATGTTATGAAATAATTTGAGCAGAATAGATATTAATTCTTCAAATGTTTTTAGAATTCAGCTGTGAACCCAATAGGACATGGAGCTTTCTCTCTGGGAGGTCTTTTATTACTTCCTCTGTCTTGGTGGTTGTAATGTGTCTGGTTGTTTTTAAATAATTAAAAAAATTTTTGGTAATTTTTAATGTACAACTTATTTGGTCTCATTATGATATTATACTACATGCATTTCATTGTACATTGCTTACATTCACTTCCCTCTTACCCTCTCATGATCCCCCTAACCCCAACCCTCCCTCCTCACCAATTGTCTCCCTTCTACTCACATGTCTTTTTTTGAGTATATCTACCTATATATGTGGGCTGGGATTTGGCTCAGTTGGTAGAGCACTGAGCTGCAGTCTCTGAGGTCCCGAGTTCAATTCCCAGCACCACAAAAGTGGGAGAAGGGCCTGGCAATCCATTCCCAAGGCGATCCCGAAACAGTCTGCCATTGAAAACCCTATGAGGGTCCCTATGAGTCGGATACCGACTCAATGGCATCTAACAACAACAACAAACCTATATATGTACATCCTGATTTTGGTGTAAGACAACATACATGATTTTTCCTTTATTTTCTCCCATTATGCTTTCTTCTTGCCCCCTCCTCTTTTCTTTAGTTCATTATCTTTCCCTACTTAGGTCCTTTCTACTTTTATGATCTATGTTTTAAAATGGATATATATTGAAGTCTAGCATCCACATATGAGAAAAATCTGTGATATTTATCTTTCTGGATCCAGCTCATTTCTCTTAAAATGATGATCTCTATTTCCATTCATTTTTCAGAAAATGCAATCATTTTTTCCTTCTATATGAATGAATGGGGTTGGGTTTTAGCTCAGTTGGTAGAGCGCTGCGCTGTAGTCTCTGAGGTCCCAAGTTCAATTCCCAGCCCTGCAAAGATGGGAGAAGGACCTGACAATCCACTCCCAAGGCAATCCCGAAACAATCTGCCATTGAAAACCCTATTAGGGTCACTATGAGTCGGATACCGACTCGACAGCACCTAACAACAACAACAACAACAACAACAACAACAACAATATGAATGAATAAAATTCCATGGTGCATATATACCACAATTTCCTTATCCATTCATCTGTTGATGGACACCTAAGTTGATTCCATATGTTGGCTATTGTGAATAATGCCACAATAAACATGGATGAGTAGGTATCTCTGTAGCATATTGACTTACATTCCTTTGGATCTATACCCAGGAGAGGGATAGCTGAGCCATATGGCAGTTCTACTTTTATTTTTTGAGGAACCTCTATACTTATTTCCACAGTGAATGCACCAATTTACATTTCCACCAGCAGTGTATAAGGGTTCCCTTTTCCCCATATCCTTGTCAGCATTTGCTGTTGTTTTGTTTCATTGACGTTAGTCATTCTGACTGGAATGAGATGGTATCTCAATGTGGTTTTGATTTGCATTCCCCTGATGGCTAAGGATGTTGACCACTTCTTCATAGGATTATTTTCCATTTGTCTTTATTTTTTTGAGAAGTCCTGTTCAATTCTTTTGCCCATTTTTTGATTGGATACTTTGCTTTTTTGTTGTTTAGCTTTTTGAGCTCTTTATATATTTTAGATATTAATCCTCTGTCTGATGTATAGCTGGCAATGATTTTTTTCTGTACACTGTCTCTTCACTGTGATAATTGTATCTTTGCTGTGAAAAAACTTTTTTTTTTTTTTGCAGTACTGGGGGTTGAACCCAGGGCCTTGCACTTGCAGGCTTTGCAAGTGCTGGACCACTGAGCTGCACCCTCAGCCCTTTATTTATTTATTTATTTATTCATATTTTTTTGAGACAGGGTCTCACTAAGTTATGCAGATTGCCTCTGGTCTTGAACTTGCGATCCTCCTGCCTTCACCTCCTGAGCCACTGAGATTACAGGCATGCACCACCATACCCAGCTTCTACCTTTTTAATTTAATGCAGTCCTATTTGTCAATTCTTGCTATTGTTTCCTGCGCTTTTGTGGTCCTTTTCAGAAACTCCTTCCTTATGCCTATGTAATGGGTTTGTTTAATTTGCTTATGTCCTCAGGGTTTAGTTTTGTTTAGTCACATGTGCTAAGGAATCTATTGATTTCTTCTGTATTTTCATTTTGGGGGAGTACAGTTTCTCAAAGTAGTCTCTGATCATCTTCTGAATTTCAATGTTATCTGTTATTATGTTTCTCTTGTCATTTCTGATTTTTTATATTTGGACCTTTTCTCTCTTCCTTTAGGTCAGGCTGACTAAGGATATGACAATTTTGTTGTTAACTTTTTGCATTGTCCTTTTAGTTTCTATTTTGTTAATTTATGACTCAATCTTAATAATTTCTTCCTGTGTACCCCTTTTCAGTTTGTCTTGTTATTGGTTTTCTAGTACCTTAAGATGTGTCATTAACTTATTTAATTGGGCCTGGCCTATCATTTTAATGTAGGCACTCATGGTTATGAACTTCCCTCCTAGAACTTCCTTTGATGTATCTCAGAGATTTTGATAGTTTGTGTTTTCACCCTCATTTGACAGTGAGAAGTTTTTAATTTACTTTCTGACTTCTTCAATGACCCATTTACAATTCAGAAGTGTCTTATTTAGTGTCCATGAATTTGTCATATTTCTGAAGTGTTTCTTGCTTTTGTGTCTAGTTGTATTCCATTATGATTTGATAAGGTGCAGTGGATGATTTCCGTTTGTATTGTTGAGACCATTTTTGCAGACTAAAATGTGTTCTATTTTAGAAAAAGTTCCATGTGCTGCTGAGAAGAATATATATATTATGCAACTGATGGATGGAATATTCTGTAGACACCTATTAGGTCCAGTTAGTTGGTGGCACTGTTTAAGTCTATCATTTCTCTACTGATTTTTTGCTTTGATGACCTGTCTCTTGAAGAGAGTGGGGTATTGAAATCTCTCATATTTATTGTATCTGGATAACTGTGTTCCTTTATTACTCATAAAGCCTGTTTTATGCAGTTGTTGTGGTGGTGAAAAAACATTAAGTAACATTATGTCTTCCTGGTTGACTACTCCTTTTACTAATATGTAGTGAGCTGGGCTGGGATTTAGCTCAGTTGGTAGAGCGCTGCTCTGCAGTCTCTGAGGTCCCGAGTTCGATTCCCATCACCACAAAAACGGGAGAGGGACGTGGCAACCCAATCCCAAGGCAATCCCAAAACCATCAGCCGTTGAAAACCCTATGAGGGTTGCTATGAGTTGGACACAACTTGACAGCACCTAACAACAACGACAACAATATGTAGTGACCATCTTTATCTCTTCTGATAAGTTTGGGATTTCAGTGTAAATTGTCAGCAATTAGTATAGCTACCTCTGCTTTGTTTTTGATTACCATATCCTTGGTATATTGTTTTTTAGCCTTAAATTTTTTAATTTTAATGGTCTTTGTGGATGAGTGTCCTGAATCTCATATATCAAGGGTTTTTGTTTTTTAAATTCATTTGGCCAGTCACTGCCTTTCAAATGATGAGTTGGGACTACTTACATTTATAGTAATTATTGAGAGGAGCTTATTATTCTGCATCATTTTGATGTTTGTTTCTTTTCTTTCATTCTTACTTAGCTTGTTGTGTTCATGAATTCCCCTCATATCCTTTCTTCATTCCTTTGGTCTTGCATTCAGGCTTGTCTTGATTCTTCTGTATGTGGTATTGTGGTATTTCTTTAAGAATTTCCTGCCATGCTAGCTTGAAGGTCATGAATCACTTAAACTTTTCAATATCATGGAATGTCTTGAAGTCTCTGTCTACTTTAAAAGACAGCTTTTTCTGGCCATGCTTTCTTTGCTTTTAGAGTTGTTTTTGAGAAGTCAGCTATTATTCTGATGAGCTTGCCATTCTCTCTTGTAGCCTTCAAAATAATGTCTTTGCTCTCCAGATTTAGTATTTCAATTATGATGTGTCATGGAAAGGATCTGTTCTGGTCTACTCTTATTTGGAGTTCTGGGTGCTTCTGTGGCTTGGGTATATAGTTCTTCCCTTATGTTTGGGATGTTTCCAGCTTTTATTTTATTGAAAAGATTTCCTATGCCCTTAGTGTTAATTTCAGTTCCTTTCTGAACCCTCTGTATTCACACATTGCATTTCTTCATTTTGTCAATGATCTCTAGAACATATTGATCATAATGTCTCATCTTTCTATCTTTCTTGGCATCTGAATCATTAATATCTTCAACTTTTCTTCAGAATCAGAAATCCTGTTTTCACCTTGGTGCAATTTGGAAATCAAAGATTCTGCTGTTATTTTAATTTGGTTTACTGAGTTTTATAATTCCAGAATTTCTGTTTGATTCTTCTTCAGGATCTTGATTTCTTTGCTATTTTTTTCTTCTTAGATACTTTTTTTTGTCCATTGTTTCAATTTCTCTCATTTGTTTGTTGTGGTGACTTTGAGGTCTTTCCACTTCTAAGTTCTTTTTATGGCATATCTAAAAATCAAGTTGCTTTAAAATCAATTATTGAAGTGTTTTATTCCATTAGGGGATCTTCTTCAATCTGGTTTTTCATGTTTCATGTGGTTTTAGGTTGAGCCTTTCCCATTGCTTCGTCTGGATATTACTGCCCCATATACCTGGGATTACCCTTAGTATAATGCCTTGTTTTGGGATCTTCGACTCCACTTTAACTCTGAGGGAGGAAAGCTTTCTGCTGCTAGAGTAATAGCTTTATTACTCTTGTCTTTATAATTTTGATTATTATTACTAGAGGCCTGATGTTATTTCAGGACTTACCTCTACCTTCTATGAAATATATATGTATATATTGCCATGTGAACTTTCCAGGGGGTCTAACAAATGTAAGGATGGAAGATGTCCCATTTTGGTTTTGATGAATAAATCTGAGAGATATTGTTTGACTAGGGTAATCTAAACCAACTAATGATTGGAAGTTATGATCAGTGAGGTTGGTGGAGAAAGGTTCCAAAGTCTAAGGAAGTAGGGGGAAAGATAATGTAGTGTGGTGAAAATCTATAAGGAGACAAAAGGAAATAATTCAGCATAGGCAAAAACCAAAAAATAAAAACATAACACACAAAAAACAGAAATAAAGACTAAACTGACAACAGCTCAACTCATACTGATTAATTCATACTATGTAACAGTCACTCAGTTCCTATGCCTTTTGCCTGTTCTCTGGATGTTGGCAAAGAGCTGTTCCATCCCTTGTTTCTCTCCATCATTGCAGCTCAGTTCTCAGAGAGGGTGTGTGTCCTCCCAATCCCTCTACATGTGCATGAGATAATCCAGTTCTGGTCCCTCTGATCCATGAACTATCAGGATCCCCATCAGGTCCCCTATTGTGGGACCCTTGGTGGCTACTCCCTCCAGCATTGCAATCTTCCAAAACTTGTACACAAGTGCTCTCTGAGGCTACAAAGCTGTGCTAGTGTCCGGTGTCCTAGCCATGGGTGTTTGGATTTCACTACCCAAGACAGGCATAGACAGTTCCCCGGGCTCCTTTGGGGCCTGCTGCACAGTGCCCTAGCAGATGATGAGCCTCTTGGGGCTTCCAAGTTGTTGGCATATGCTCAGTAGCCCCCAATTACTCAGGGCTCCAGGCTTGCTCACTTCAGGGATTGTTTAATTACACAGGCAAAATCTGGAGCACTCTCTATGGCCACCAGAATCTTCTCAGTGCTGCAGTACTCACAGTCTCCTCCATCTTCTCTGGGTGTCCTGAGGCTAGACTTGGGGAATGCTTACTTAAATTGGCAATGTCCTGTATACCTTATATCAGTGGTTCTTTAATTGCCCCAGACATTTGAGTGGGGGAAAGATGGCATCCCTTTGTATCACTATGCCCACTTTCTGATCATGACAGCTCACCCACAGGCTTTGGCTGTATGTTCCTGCAGTGCTTGTTCTGAAGTTAGCCTTGGAGTTTTGGGGGTCTGTTGTGCCTTTCAGGAGGCTCCAAATTACCTGCATGCATGTCTGTATTTCCCCATTGGGGCAGGCTTTGCTGGATCTCCAGTCTTTTTCCCTAAAGTACCTCTCACCAATAGCTTACATGGGAGCCTCTGCCTCTATCAGCAGAAATAGTCTGGTACGTGGATTGGCTGTTGACAGTTTATGGAGGACTTTTTATTTTGTGCATGTTGGGTTCCATGCCCCAACTCCTCCAAGCAGATAGAGGTTCATCTCACACTTGCCATTGCTTGCTTGGGATGGGTGCCTCTGAAATTGTGCCCTGCTGGTTCCACTTCTCAGTCATTAAGTTTCCTGCTTTTGATCTGGTGTTGTAGCACAGTCCATTTTCCATTAGCTAAAGGTGCTCTCCAGTATTTTTCCATTCTGAATAGAGACTTTTGGGCCTATCCTAAGTCTTTTGTCTTCCCTGGTCAAAACATGGCTGCTTTCATTCCACCATATTAACAGGCCATCTATTTCTTAAAATCTGTTCATTTTCTTTATGGAAGTCATAATAGTTTGTCATTATGTATTTGTTGATTTAATTACATAACTCACTTATTAGATTTTAAATCCTCAAGAGAGAGATTTTATTCATCAATGTTTTATTCATCAGTGTATGTCCAACCCCTTGCATAGTCCCTGTTGTATAGATTTTTAATTGTTATTGTTTAATTCCTGTTTGAGAGACATACCCTTATATACTAGAGGAAAATTGACAAGGACGTATATAAGTGTCATAAAATGCTGTTGGTATTATGAGAAAAACCTGTATAGTGGACATGTCCAGTCTGCAGCCTGCAGATTGTGATGTAGTCCGACAAAATCCTTTAATATCATGTGTTTTTCAGCATTTATTTTCTTTGTGACCCCATGCATAGTTCACTTTTGAAGTTCCAAAGTGATACTGTGCGTATTACAGAATGGTAACTAATGCTTTTTTACAACATACTGGGATGGCACCACATTATCAATTCTAACCTTTAAATAAGAGAATGCCAACAATCATTGCCCAGTAACATGAGTCAGGTTAGTACCATCGCCTGCCACCTGGTCAGTCAAGTGAATTGGATTGAATTTGAAGTGTTTCAAAGCTTTTCAAAGCCATTTAAGGGTGAACCAGGTTTTGGAAACTTGACAATGTAAAACACAGCAATTACTGATAATATCTAATTCCATCCAGTTCTAGACTCTGGAAATTGACCACTGCAAAATTTACTTGAGAACTTACTAAGACTTGTGATCACTCCCATGAACCAGACATTAATAGATTAAGTTTATAAAAACAAGGTCAAATTTAGCACTAGTTTTTATATTGTTCTAATTTATCTAAACTTGACAATAAAAATATAAAAAATAAAATGTGTTATTATTTATATCCCCTATTTCTATAATTTATATGTGGCCCAAGATAATTCTGCTTTACTCAATATAGCCCAAGGAAGCCAAAAGATTAGACATCACTTCTGCATAGGGTACCAAGGGCAAGAGTTGTTCTTTCTATCTATGGAAGTCAGTAA
>VMDO01038403.1:0-13514 GCA_007922755.1 Pedetes capensis
CTCTGTTTAATTATTATGGCTTTATAATAGTTTTTGATCTTTAGTGAGATATACTTTGGTGCCCTTTTATTTGTCTCTTGTATTCTTGGAAACCTGTTTTTGTGTATTTACTAAATAAAATTTTGATTGAATGTTTAGTGAGGTAATTGTAGATTCACAAGCAGTTGTAGGAAATACTACAAGAGAACCTATGTACACTTTACGCAATCTCTCCTAACTAGTAACATTTGTGAAAGTATAATGTATATAATGCCAAAACAAAGATACTGATATTAATGCAATCCACCAGTCTTATTCAGATTTCATTGTATTCATTTGTATTTGTATGTGCTGTCTCTATATGATTTTATCTCATGGGTAAGGTCAGGTATCCACCACCACACTCAAGAGAGAGCACAGTTCTATAATGATCCCATATTGTCCTTTATAATCACACTCATCTCCCTCTGACCTGCATCCCTAACCTTGGCAAATGTTAGACCATCCAGTTTCTAAAATTTTGTTGTTTCAAACACATTCTATCAGGAGATATAGTATGTAACCTTCAGAATTGACTTTTTTCACTCAGCATAATTCCCTGTAAATTTAAGTAACTTGTATGCATCCATAATTTGTTGCTTTTTATTACTGACTATTATTGTATGGTATGGATGTACCACAGTTTGCTAAACTATTCTTCTGTTAATGGACACATGGGCTGCTTTCAGCTTTTGACTATTCCAAATCAAGCTATCATATTCTTGATGTCTTTTGGTGTTGCTACCACTTTATTTTAGCCATTCTGCTAGATGTGTAGTGATATCTCACTGTGGTTATAATGTGTGTTTTCTTAATAGCTAATTATGTGGTATAGTTTTTTATATCTTTATCTGCAATACACATAACCTCCTTGGTATAATGTCTATTCATATAGTTTGCCCATTTTCAAATCAGATTGTTATTACTGTTTTTTTTTAATTCTGTTTTTCAGCTTGAGAGTTGTTTATATATGTTATAGATAACAGTGCTAGTACTTTGTTGGATATATGTTTGCAAATTCTATAATAATTAGATCCTATATATGTTGTGTCAAATATATACCTCCATAATTAATTTTCTTTGGAATAATTGTAATGGTATTATGTCACATATTTGATTTCTATGCATTCATTGCTAACATATAAAAACACAGTTGATTGTTGTATATTGATCTTGTGTCCTAAAATCTTGCTGAATTCACTTATTAGTTCTGAAATGATTTGCATGGGTTTGTTTTAATATGGATTCCTTGGAATTTTGTACATCGACAAAAATGTCAGCTTCTAATACAGTTTTTTTTTTCTTTCCCATTTGTATGCATTTTATTTCCTTTTCGTGCCTCATTGCACCTGCTAGAATTTCCAGTGTTATGCTGATTTAACAACTGTGTATTGGGGTTGTAGCTCATTGGTAGAGCAATTGCCTAGCATATAAAAGGACATGGGTTAGATCCCCATTAAAACACACACATACACGTACACACACACACACACACCCTCCCCACAAAGTTGTTAGAGTGGATATAAATTCTTGTTTTGTTCCTGACCTTAGGGGAAAGCATTAAGTATTTTAACATTGAGTATAATAGTAGCTCAGTGCTTTTTGTACATTCTCTTTATCAGGTTGGAGTGATTCCCCCTATCCCTAACTTAGTGAGAATTTTCATACTGAAAAAATGTTGGGTTTGTTAAATGCTTTTGGGGGGAGGAGATGATGTCACTAATATGCTCACATGATTTTCTTTCTTTAACTTATTGATATGGCAAATTACACTGGTTTGTTTTCAAATGTTCAACTAACTTTGCATACCTGGAATAAATTCTATTTTGTTACTGTGTTTGCTTCTTTTTATACATTATTAGGTTTGGTTTGTAATATTTTTTGGGAAGTTCTACATCTAAGTTCATGAGAAATATTGGTCAGTCATTTTCTTTATGTGTTGACTTTGGTTCTGATGTGAAGGTAATTCTGATGTGAAGGTAATACCTATCTCCTAAAGTAAGTTGAGAAGTGTTCCCTCCTCTTCTGTTATTTAGAAGAAATTTTGTAAAACCAGTGTTAATTCTTTAAATATTTGATAGCACTCATCAGTGAAATCATCTGGGCCTGGAAATGCATTTCCTATGAAGTTCTGAATTGTGAGATCAACTTTTTCTGTAGTTATAATTAAGATTACCTGAGTTTTGGGAATATGTGATAGTCAAGGAATTGATCTATTTCTTCTAAATTTTTTATTTATGAATATAAAATTATTTGGATTATTTCCTTACTAGATTTTTAATTGCTGCAGGATCTCCAGGGATATTCCCAATTCCATTTTGGTAATCTGTATCTTCTTTTGATTTTTAACTTTGCTAGAAGTGTATCAATTTTATGGATTTTTTTTGAGGAACAAATTTTATTTCATTAGTTTTTAAATTGTTTTCTCATTTTCAATGTTGTTGATTTCTACTCTGTTGTTCTCTTTCTTCCATTTGTTTTGAATCAGCTTTGCTCCTTTGTTTTCTATTTCCTTGAGGTAAACAATGCCATAAATTTTCCCCCCAGTGCTACCATATCAATATTCTACATGTTATGGTTTGAATGTGAAATGTTCATGGTAGGCTCATGTAATTGGGGGCATGGTTGCTAGCTGATGGGCATTTGGGAAGTGATTGGATCCCAAGGGCTCTCACATAATCTGTGGAAACCTTGTTTGTGGATTCATGATATGATGGTATTATTGGGAGGTGGCCAAAAGTTGGAGGTAGGGCCTTGTTGGAGGAAGTAGGCTATAAGAGCGTATCCTTGGGGCCTATATCTTACCCTTCCCCCTTCCTGTATTCCCTTTTGCTCTGTTTCCTGTCTTCCATGAGGTGAAAAGCTTTCCTCTGCCATATACTTTTTCAGCCACGAAGTTCTGCTCAAGCTCATGGAGCCAAGAGACTGTAGGCCAAACCTATGAAATGGTGAGCCAAAATAAATAGTTCCCCTCTTTATGTTGTTTTTCTCAGGTATTTTGTGGCAACAACATACAAATACCTAATATAGCATATTCCAATGTATTGTACTTTCTTCATTAAGTTGTATGTATTTTTAAATTTTCTTTTATACTTTCTATTGACCTAGATATAATTTAGAAATATGTGGTATAATTTTCACATGTTTAGAAATTTTCCTAAATATCTGGCATTGATTGTTAGCTTGAGTCTGCCATGATTATAGATTAGGGGCTAGGATTTAGCTCAGTTGGTAGAGTGCTGCTCTGCAGCCTCTGAGGTCCCAGGTTCAATTCCCAGCACCACAAAAATAGGAGAAGGACATGGCACTCCACTGCCTAGGCAATCCCAAAACAATCAGCCATTGAAAATCCAACGAGGGTCTCTATGAGTTAGACATGATTCAACAGCACCTAATAACAAGAATGATTATATATTATACTCATGTGATTTGGTTATTTTAAATTTGTTGAGATTTGCTTTATCTCCAAGGATTTGGTCTATTTTGGTGAATTTTTCATATTCCCTTGAGAGAAAAATGCATATTATAGCGTTGTTTGGTGGGATGTTCCATCAATGTCAATTAGAGCATGCCAGTTGGTTGTGTTGTAGATTTTCTATGTCCTTGCTCTGTAGTAGTTATATCAACTGCTGAGAAAGGGATATTGGAGTGCTCAGTTATAACTATGATTTTCTATTTTTCTCCTTTCACTTTTATTAGTTTTTACTTCATGTGTTTTGTTTCACTATTGTTTGGTCCATATGCATTTAGGATCATTTGTCTTTCCATTAGAGCGGTGATTTATTTTGTCATCACATAATATCCCTCTTTGTCTTTGTTAATCCTCTTTGGTATAAAGTTTATTTTATCAAACACTAATGCAATCATTCTTGCTTTTTTTTTGATTAATATTTGCATAGTATATATATTTTCATCCTTTTCCTTTCAACTTACATTTGTCATTGAATTGGAGGTGCATTTCACGTAAAATCAGCATATAATTGGAATTGTGTTTTTGTCTAGGGCATGTCTCAGGCAAGTCCGGGGCATGCCCTAGGCAAGCCTTCGGAAACAGAGAACAGGTAGGAGAGTACTTGGGGACAAAGAAGTTTGGCAATAGCCACTGTCCCATCACATTGGCCTGTGTGACTGGGTGTGCCTCAGGTCACAGACAAGTAGGCTTAGTGTGCTAAACCTGAGAGGCCTGCACATGGGCAAGGTATGCTTCAGCCTGGCCCTTGTCCTTCCCCACGTGACTTATTTTGCTTAAAATGATGATCTCTATTTCCATCCATTTTCCTACAAATGACATAATTTCATTCTTCTTTATGGCTGAATACTCAGTGTTTATATGCCATATTTTCTATATCCACTCAAATATTGACAGGCATCTAGGCTGATTCCATATCTTGGCTATTGTAAATACTGTGGCAATAAATATGGGTAGATATCTCTTTTGTATGCTGCTTCATTTCCTTCAGATGAATACCCAAGAGTGAAATGGCTGGGATATAGGCTAGTTCTATTTTTAGTTTTTTGAAGAGTTGTCATATTGTTTTGCATAGGGACTAATTTACATTCCCATCAACAATGTATGAGGGTTGATTTTTCTTCACATCCTTGCATTTATTATTCATTTATTTATTTGTTTCTTTATTTGATAATAGCACTTCTGACTAGGGTGAGATGGAATCTCAATGTAGTTTTGATTTGCATTTCCCTGATGGCTAAAGATGTCAAGCATTCTTTCACTTATTTATTGGCCAGGTGAGCTTTTGGAAAATGTGTGTTCAGATCATTTGTTATTTATTTATTTATTTCAGTGCTTGGGGGTTAAACCTAGGGCCTTGCATGTACTTTGCAAGTGCTCAACCACTGGGCCACACCCTCAGCCCATTTTTAATTTTTTACTTTGAGTCAGAGTCATACTAAGTTACATAGGCTGCCTCTGGCCTTGAACTCACTTATCCTCTTGCCTCTGCCTCCTGAGTCACTGGGATTGCAAGCATGTGCCACTGGGCCAAGCTCCATTTGCCTACTTTTGATTGGATTATTTGCTCTTTTTAGTTCTTTATATATTCTGGACATTTATCCCCTGTGGATGTATAGCTGGCAAAGACTTTCTCCTACTCTGTAGATTATCTCCTACTCTTAGGTTGACTGTTTCCTTTGCTGTGTAGAAGCCTTTTAATTTGATGGAATCCTACTGGTCAATTTTTGCTTTTGTTTCTAGGGCTATTCAGAAATTGTTACCTGTGCCAATATCTTGAAGAGCTTCCCCTATGTTTTCTTGTTTTTTCAGTGAAAAAAAAAAATCCCCTTATTTCCATGAGAAAAATGCAAATGCATGATTCTTGCTCAATGTTCAGGGCTTTTACTTAGATAATAGTGTGAGGTGACAATGACTACCATAGTTTTATTTAGTATGGTTTGGCATAAGCTCCTCTTTTCTCATTGAGCATTTTTTATTAGCATGCATTAATTGTACAAAATAATGGGCTTCATTATGAAATTTCCATATACGTATGTAATGTGATCTGATCATGTTCAGCCCCTCTATTACCCTTATCCCTCTCACATCTCCCCCATTTTATCCTTCTACATCCCCAATAGCCTTCCTTTCGCTTTTTTTTCCAGCACTGGGGATTGAACTCAGCACCTCATGCATGCGAGGTAAGTGCTCTGAACTGCACCTCACCCTCTTTATTATTTTTTATTTTTTGAATCCGAGTCCACTAAATTGTATAGGCTGCTTCTGCAATCTTCTTGCCTCAGCCTCTTCAGTAGCTGGGATTACAGACGTGCACCACCATGTCTGGCTCCTCCTTTCACTTCTATATCCTTTATGCCTCCTGAGTTCAAGATATAAGAAAAATCACGCAAAACTTGTGTTTGTGAGGCTGGCCTATTTTCCTTGACATGACCCATATATTTTCCTGCAAACAATACAATTTCATTTTTCTATATGGCTGAGTAAAACTCCACTATGTATGTAAATTCTAATCAAAAGATACAGTGCATGTTTAAAGTTTTAGAAATATATTACAGTAAAAGACACATTGCCGTCAATCTCCCTCAAAATACTCCCCCTTGCTTTGAACACATTTATCTCATTGTTCTTGCAGCTTTCTGCAGCAGTTCTGGAGGTTCTCTTATGTGTCTTTAGTTGCACTGTCATGGCTGCCTCCATGTCCTGAATCAATTCAAAATGTTTACCTTTTGTGTTCCTTTTGACTTTGGGAAAGAGCCAGAATTCACATGATGCCACATCTGGTGAGTAAAGTGGATGAGGACACACCATAATGTTTTTATTTGACAGAAATTGCTGTTCCCAAAGCGATGTGTGACACAGAATGTCATGATGGAGCATGAAACTAAGGACACTCATGAAAGAGGATTTTAAGGACTGCTTTCTGAAAGTGGTAAGATTGATGGGATTTGTGTGTTCTAAGCCAGGGGGAATTTTCTTGGGTGGAGGGGATGTGGATTAGTGGCAATGTATCTTTTACTGAAATAATTTTCTTTAAATATTCACTGTATTTTTTATCACACCTTATATATACTACATTTTTCTTTATTCATCTGTTAATAGTTAACTGGGCTGATTCCATAACTTGGCTATTGTGAATTGTGTAGTGATAAACACAAGTATGCAGGTATCTCTGTAGTAACCTGACTTTGATTCTTTTGGGTATATAATCAGAAGTGGCATAGCTAGATCACATGGTAGTTTTCTAAGTCTTTTAGGAACCTCCATATTGATTTTCACACTAGCTGGACTAATTTACGTTTCCCATTATCAGTGCATGTTAGGTTGTTAGGTGCCATTGAGTCCAACTCATAGCAGCCCTCATAGAGGTTTCCAGAAACAATCAGCCATTGAAAACTCTGTGAGGGTTGCTGTGAGTTGGACTCAGACTCAACAGCACCAAACAACAACAACAACATCATCAGTGCATAAGCGTTCCTTTTTCCCCCTGTAACCTTGCAACATTTGTGTTTTTCATTTTCTTTGTGACAGCCATTCTGACTGGGATGACATGGAATCTCAATGGAGTTTTGACTGTAATTTCTGATGACTAAAGATGTTGGACATTTTTTCATGTATTTATTAGCCATTTGTGCTTTTCCACTTGAAAAGTGTCTATTCACTTCATTTGTCTGTTTTGATGGGATTATTTTTTCTTCAGATATTTGATTTTTGAATTCCTTATATATTCTAAATATTTGTCTCCTGTTCAATGAATAGCTGTCAAAAATCTTCCATTCTGTAGGCTACCTCTTCACTCTGTTAATTTTATCCTTTGCTGTGCAGAGGTTTTTTAATTTGATGCAACCCCACTTGTCAATTCTTAAATTTTATTTCCTGAGCTATTGTATACCTATTCAGAAAGTCCTTTCCTAATCCAAGATATTGAAGTATTTTCCCCATATTTGCCTATAGTAATTTCAAAGTTTCAGGTCTTACATTAAGGTTTTTGATCCATTTTGAATTGATTTTTGTACAGAGTGAGAAGGATATAGTTTTATTTTTCTATATGTGGATATCCAGTTTTCCCAGCACCATTTGTTAAAGAGAGTATCTTTTATCCAGTGTAAGTTTTTAAGCCCTTTGTCAAGAATCAGATGGCTGTAGCTGTCTGGGCTTATTTCTGGGTATTCTATTCTACTCTCTTGGTCTACCTGTGTGTTTTTTGTGTCAGTCCCATGTTGTTTGTTACTGTAGCTCTGTAGTATTGTTTGAAGTTAGATATTGTTATACCTCCAGCATTGTACTTTTTGCTCAGGATTGTTTTGACTATTTAGGGTCTTTAATGTTTCCATAAGAATTTTAGGAATATTTTATCTGGTTCTGTCAATAATGTCACTAGTACTTTGATGGGAGATTACATTGAATCTGTAATCACTTTCAGTAATATGGCTATTATCACAATATTAATTCTGCTGATCTGTGAACATAGAAAGTCTTTCCATATTGTAGTGTCTTCTACAATATATTTCTTTAGGGATTTTCAGTTTTCACTTAAAAGATCATTAAGATCTTTGGTTAAGTTTCTGCATAGGTATAATTATTTATTTTTAGGCAATTTTGAATGAGCTTGTTTACTCAACTTTTTCAGCAAGTTCATTATTGGTGTATAGAAAAGCTATGTGTTGATTTTTTATCCTACTGTGCTCAAAGTGTTTGGTAGAGTTTTTAAGGTGGTTCTTAGTGTAAGACCATATCATCTGCAAACGGATAATTTGACTTCTTCCTTTCTTGTCTGTATTCCTTTGTCTTGTCTTATTGCTTTGGCTAAAATTTCAAGTACTATTTTGAATAAAAGTGGTGATGGTGAGTGGACACTCTTGTCTCATTAATAATTTCAGAGGAACTATTTTCAGTTTTTCCCCATTCAGTGTAATTTTGGCTATGAGTTTGTTGTATATACCCTTTATTATTATCTTGAGGTGTGATACTTCTATTCCTATTTTTTCAGAGTTTTATGATGAAGGGTTATTGAATTTTGTCAAAGACTTTTTCTGCATCTATTGAAATGAATGTGTGATTTTTGTCTTTGATCCTGTTTATGTGTTGTATAGCATTTATTGATTTGCATATTTTGAATCATCCTTGTAGTCCCATTAAAAACTGACTTGATATTCTTTCTTCTATCTGGTTTAGTATACAGGTGATTCTTTCCACTGAGCTTTTGTTGTTGTTGTTGTTTGTTTGCTTAACCTATTGATTTTTTAATTTCCAAGATTTCCATTTGTTTTTTTCTTCAGAGTCTGTCTTTGCTGAATTTCTCATCCATGTTGCTGAAGTTCTCATCCAAGTCTTGAGCTAACTTCCTTATTTCATTAATTTCTTTGAATCTTCTTTGATGTCATTGATTATTTTTAAAACTAGGTTTTTAAAATATTTGTCCCACATTTCAACCATTTCAATATCTTTGACTTTGGTATTGAGGAGTTATGAACTGTTGTTGTTGTTGTTGTTGTTGTTGTTGTTGTTGTTGTTAGGTGCCATCAAGTTGAGTCTGACTAATAGTGACCCTATGTACAGCAGATCAAAACACTTCCCGATTCTGTGCCAGGCACATGATCTTACTTATGTTTAAGCACATTGTTGCAGACACTGTGTCAATCCATCTGGTGGAGAGTTTTCCTCTTTTGCACTGACCTGCCACTCTCCCAAACATGATGTCTTTCTCTAGGGATTGATCTCTCCTGACTACATGTCCAAAATATGTAAGATGCAGTCTGGCCATTCTTGCTTCCAAGGAGCACTCTGGTTGCACTTCTTCTAGGACAGATTTGTTGGTTCTTTTGGCAGTCCATGGTATATTCAATAGTCCAGCACCATAATTTGAAATCAATTCTTTTCCTGTCTCCCTTGTTCAATGTCCAGCTTTCACAACCATATGATGTGACTGTCAAAGGAGTCACATTTCCTTATTTTCCCATGTTTCCTGTGTTTCCACATTGTGATTTGCACATCTTATGGGATGGATACCTCTTCCAGTTTTATAATTGGGGTCCATTCATTGGAAATCCTTTTCTTAAAGTCTCAGTTCCATTCCCACTTGGGAGAAAGAAGACCACAGTAACAACAATTCAAAAATAAACCAGATATTTATATGGTTAGCTCAGTTGATAGCTAGCAGCTCTGTGCTCTCTGAGGCCTTAGGTTTGATCCCCAGCACCACAAAAAATGGAAGAAGGATCTGGCAGCCTAATCCTGAAACAATCAACCATTTAAAACCCTATAAATACTAGAGAAATGCTGACATAGTGCTGGGCATGGCACTGTGTTGGGGAGTGTTTTGTTCTGTTGTACACAGTGTTGCTATGAACTGGACCTGACTCAATGGCACCTAAAAACAACAATAATAAAAAACAGTAAGAAACAACATCATTATCACCAACAAGGATAGAAAGGGGAGCTGGGATATGTATAGTATAAGCTAGAAATTTAAAACTTGGTGGAGGTAAAAGTATTAGTAATTAAGTACCAAAAAGAAGGGAGCATGGTAAAAGTAAAAAAGAGTGAAGATAGGAAAGAGAGGAAAAGTGTATGGGATGAAGGTATAAGAAATAATAATGATGAAAAACACAGTAAAACAAATACAGAGAAAGATAAAAAGAGATCAGTCAATATTTTTTTCTTGATAAAGGGACAGAGGATGGAGATGCTTTCCTTTTTCCCCAGGTTCATCATTTTGTAGTTTCCTTAGCACGGGGGCCAGTGAAGGGGTAGTGAGTAGTTTTCTCTCTGAAGTTCAAACAGGTTAGATCAGAAAGTGCTGTTCACAGGCTGTGCCCCACCCTACTTTTCCTTATAGGGGCACACACACTGCTATGACCACTGATGGGCTGAATTTCTGCCAGGTTCTCCATATGTAAGCCCACCAATAAGATGATATTAGGAGCCACCCTTAAGATGCTCCTGACAGCTGAGTTTATAGACCTCCTGGTTGGATGCACCCTTATACAGAGGAACTCTACAGTGCAGTTTTGGGCATAGAAAATGCTCTAGAGTCCTGAGACTGTAGAACGCAGTCAAACCAAGGCAATCTGTGATGATGTGATGTGGCCTAGGCCATGGCACCACCAGTCTCTATACCAAGACCACCCCCATATTCACACACAGCTGATCTTGTTCCTCCTCTAAGAGCCTGGGCTACAGTTCCCAGCTATAAACACCCTCTGCTTACCTTGACAGCACAGCCCACACTTTCCACCATGGATATCTGTATTTGTGAATCTGTGTCCAAATCACAACGAGTTTCCTGGGCACACACTGATTCTTGGAGTGGCTGCTTGCTTAGCCAGTGAAATAGGAAGCCCTTTGGGGCTTGGAAGTATAAAAATGTAGAGACTTTAGGTCCCTCTGGCCAATAGATTTGAATGTAAGACCACTCTTCAGAAGATTCCCCTGATGTCACCAGTGAGAAAGCTAGGAAGTGCAAGGGGCCCTTCTTAGTCATCTACTTGCTGAACAAATTGCAGAACTCTCATCTTCAACTATATTTTTGCAGGATCCCAGATTGTTTACCTGTGGAGCTCATTGGGGTTTTCTTTTTTTCTTTTGCTTAAAGCCTTCTTGGCAGGGAAGAATCTCCCTTTTGCCTTCAGTGAGGACTGGTGCCCAATGTTAGGGTCTGTTATTTCAATACTTCTGGGTTTCATCTGGTTTCGATCTACTGTTTACCATTGCACTCTTGTCTTTCCATACCATCCATCTTTCCGTGCAGCTTCAAACTTCATGTTTTGTTTCAGACTTGTGGAGATGCAGGATGGTGCTAGCTGTCTAATCTGTCATCTTCTCTACCTTCTACTAGTAGTTTCAAAGTTTTACATTTTAAATTAAGGTGGTTGATACATTTTAAGTTGATTTTTGTACAAGATTTGGGCTATAGGTCCAGTTTCAATCTTGTACATGTGAATATCCAGTCTTCTCAATACCATTTGTTGAAGAAGCTATATTTTTTTTCCAGTGTGTATATTCAGCATCTTTGTTGAGAATGAGATGGTTGTAGCTGCATGGGTTTATTTCTGAGTCTTCTATTCCACTGACTTAGATGTCTGTTTTTATGCTAATATCATATTGTTTTTGTTACTGTGGCTCAGTAGTATATTTAGAAACCAGGTATTGTGTTACCTCCAGTCTTGCTCTTTTTGCTAAGGATTATTTTAGCTATTTGGGGGTTTTTATGTTTCCATATAAATTTTAGGTTTTTTTTTTTTTTTTTAGTTCTGTGAAGAGTGGCATTGGTGTTTTGATGGTGATTGCATTGAATCTATAGATTACTTTTGGTAATATGGCTATTTTCACAATACTAATTCTACTGATCCATGAACATGGAAGGTCTTTCTATATTGTAGTGCCTTCTACAATTTATTCTTTTAGCATTTTATAACTTTTTTTGTAGAGTTCTTTAGCCTCCTTGGTTAAGTTGATTCCTAGATTTTTTTTTAGGCTATTGTGAATGAGATTGTGTTCTTGATTTCTATCTCTGCAGTATTGTTATTAGTACATAGAAAAGCTACTAGTTTTCATAGGTTGATTTTTCTATCATGCTACTTTGATGAATTTGTTTATCAGATCTAGGAGTCTCTTAGTAGAGTCATTAGGATTTTCTAAGCATAGAATCATGCCATTTGCAAACAGAAATAATTTAACTTCTTCATTTCCTATCTATATCCTTCTTACTTCTTTGCCTGATTTCTCTAAAATTTCAAGTGCTATATTGAATAAGAGTCTGAGTGTACACAACCTTGTATCATTCCTGATTTTAGAAGAAATTCTTTGAGTTTTTCCCCACTTAGTATATGCTCATTATATGTTGTAGTATATTCCTTCTGTGCCTAATTTCTTCAGGGCTTTTATCATAAAGGGATATTGAATTTTATCAAAAGCTTTTACTATATCTATGGAAATGATCATGTGATTTTTTAAATCCTTGATTGTATTTATGTGCTATATTTCACTTATGATTTACACATGTTAAAGCAAACTTGCATCCCCAGAACAAAACCAACTTCATCATGGGGTGTGATCTTTTTAATGTATTGTTGAATACAGTTTATAATGATTTTAGTGAGGATTTGTGTGTGTGTGTGTGTGTTTGTAGGTTTTTTTTTGTTTGTTTGTTTTGGTTTTTTTCTTTCTTTCTTACTTTATTGTGCCCTTATCAGGTTTTAGTAGCAGGGTCATGCTGGCTTTGTAGAATAGGTTTCTTCTTTTTCTATTTTATGAAGTATTTTGAGGAGCTTTGGTATTAATTCTTCTTTTAAAATATGGAGAGATTTGAATCAGGAATGGAGGCACACCAATAGCAGCAACTCAAGGGGCAGAGGCAGAAGGATCACAAGTTCAAGGCCAGAGGAGCCTGTACAACTTAGCAAAAACCTGTCTCAAGACAAAAAAGTAAAATACGGGCTAGGGATTCAACTCAGCAGTAGAGTGTTTGCAAAGCATGTGCAAGACCCTGAGTTCAACCCCTAGTACAGAAAACAAAATTAGTCTAGGGAAATTCATCAGTGAATCTGTCTAGTTCTGACTTTTTCTTGATTGGGAGACTTTATTGCTGCTTCAAATTCATTAATTGTTAATTTTATTATATTTAGACCATTTACATTTAACATAATTTTTTTATTAGAAATTTTTAATGTACATCATAATGTGATTCATTTTGACATGCTTTTCTTTGTGACAATTTTCATATATGCAATTTGATAAGCATTATACATATAGGTTACCCCTTACCCTCCTCTATGTTTCCCCCCTCCCCCCTTCCTATCTAAGTTTCCCATCCAAGTCTTCTCTATTTTTTACTATATAGTATTTTTCTATATGTCCTTGGGTTCCATTTCTGTTTAAGATAGAAACTTTTCCTGTAGTGGTCTTTGTTTCTATCTTGTTAGAACAATTACATGCGATTTTTAGTCCATTTGTATTGACCTCATTCTTATCTTCCCTCCCCCCCTTTTAATGTGATCTGACCTTTGAATAGGATTTTTCCTTCTTG
>VMDO01038404.1:0-13512 GCA_007922755.1 Pedetes capensis
TTTACTTGCAAAATTTGGTGTTAATGATATATAGTAGTAGAAAAAGCATAGTAGCTGCTCTGGAGCTCTTAGACTAGATTTGAGTACTGGCTCTTCCACTTAAGTGCCTAAATGCTTTGGATCTTAATTTCATCATTTTCACAATAAAAATACCTACCTCCAGGACCATTATGAAAATTAACTGAAAATAGGATGAAAATGTTATTTGTAAACTATGAAACTTGATCTTATTTAAACTACTTGTTTCCATTTCTTTCTCCTATATGAAAACCATCTTTCTGCTCAGACTACAGTTCTATAATTCTTCCACCAACTCTCTTCTGCTTTTTATATCAAATGTAACAACCTTCCTTTATAAACCTTCCTTTAAAAAGATATTTGCCTTCAAGTTTCCCACTACAGAATTTCTCTCATTTCCTCCTCCTTCTCATCCTGTACAAACACATCTTGTATCTGCATCTGCCAAATATTTTTCTTCCTTCAGATGTTCTTCTACCTTACTCATTAATATCCAAGTATCTATCATCCAAACTGTATTTAGCAACTACTTTGGGCAATACATTGGTCTGGGTGCTAGAAATATGGTCCTCAAGGATCTCACAAATCAGTTTGAACAGATAAGCCATGCATTAGCAATATAAGACAATATATAAGATAAAGCCAAATAACTAATATATGTGTTAAAATTACTGAAATTTGGAGGAAGAGGAGAGCACTGAGAACAGGAATTGAGTTGAGAAGTCTCTACAGTAGAGATAAACCTTAAGTTGGGATTTGAAAAAGGTAGCATTCAAATATGTAGGAACAATTTTAAAGGATGGGATGATATAAACATGACGTAGAAAAGAGAATGTTATTGGCTTAGGAGAAACTGTATTTGGTTAGAATGACAGAAGGCTTAGTTCTCCACCATTCCATATCTTGTGCCTAATCTAACAGTGGTTTATATTTTTATATTCATGCTACAGAGGAGAAGTATAAGGTAAAGTAGAATTTATAGCTGTGGCTAGATCATATAATACTTTTTATTTTCTAAACAATAAGAAAGCTTTGGTGGTAATCTATGTAAAAGCAGTGCTTTGGGTCCTGGCATGGTGGTACACTCCTGTAATCCTAGTACTCAGGAGGTGGAGGACTGAGGATCACAAGTTCCAAGCCAGTTTGGGCTACATAGAGAGACCTTGTCACAAACAAACAAACAAATAAACAGTGCTTTGGGAAAACTATTTTGGCTGTTTGTGTGGAGCTGAATAGGGAGAAATGAGAGGCAGGATAGCATGGGAAATAATAATAATAAGCCAGCCCTAAGTTAATAAGAAGCTAAAGAAGGAAGGGCTGGGATTTAGCTCAGTTGGTAGAGCACTGCACTGCAGTCTCTGAGGTCCCAAGTTCAGTTCCCAGCACCGCAAAAATGGGAGAAGGACCTGGCAATCCACTCCCAAGGCAATCCTGAAACAGTCAGCCATTGAAAACCCTATGATGGTCGCTATGAGTCAGATACCAACTTGATGGCACCTAACAGCAACAACAAACAAGGAAAGGAAGAGTAGAGTATCAAGCAGGTAAAACATTGCTTTCTGTACATTTAAAATAAGCTACTTATCTTTCACCTCATTTACAGAATTCATCCCCCCAACAGATAATATGCATGTTCTACATTCTGAAAACTGAAGCGATCAAGAAGACAACTTCCACAGGTTCCCACCACTACCTCTTCACACACACCTGGAATCATACCACGTATTGTCTTCTCAGTCACTGTCAGGGAATACTGTGCATGTTCCTTACTGAAGCCAGTCTCTCAACTTAAACACTTCCATCTCTCACATTGTCAACTTTTTGTTATCTTTTACTGGGTCATCCTTGTAGCATATAAACATACTCAATTATTCTATTCAAACAAACAAAAACTAAACCACTTTCTGGACCCTCCTCTCACCAACTACAACCCAATTTCTCTTCTTCCCTTTATATCAAATCTCCATCCAAGGACTAACCAGGCTCAATCCTGTTTAGCTTCTGAGATCAGACGAGATCTAATGCCAATGTGGTATGGCTATAGGCATCAGCTCCCCTAGGACTGTTGGGAATATGTTTTGGCTCACAGTATTTATTGTATAAGATATTGAGAATTAACAATTAATGGAAGAATTTGGTCACCAACTTTTCATTCATAAAACTCACTATCTCCTGATGAGTTGAAAGAAAACTCTGTCCAAGGTCTTCATTAGGGATAACTTGCAGAGAAATATTACCCATGTCTGCATTCTCTGCTTAGGGAAGAGCTCTGTAATAGTGTATCTCTACTGCACTTTTGTTTTTTGAATTCACAACTGGTAGCAATATTTTTTTCAACTAAATATTTTGGGAAATATCTATGACAGAGATAGCACTGAACTTAAGACTCACTTTATCATAATATACAATTTACCCAAACACATATGATAAATTTCACCCTTTCTGTGTATGCTCTATGAATCAATTAGAAGGGAACTCAAATTTTTAAAAATAAGGCATTTGGAAATTTGCATAATGATCAAATATTTGATATTAAGAAATTGTTAACTTTTAGGAATGATAGTACCAACAATAAAGTTGTTTTACAAAACAAAGGGGAAAATCAAAGATAAAACTTTGATAAGTACTAGATTTTAAGAGCTCCTTGAAGGCTAGTACTATTTGCATTTGTATCTTTGTATCTGTGGGACCTAGGATAGAATCTGACATGTGACTGCCACTCAATTTATTTAGGTTATTTAGGTGACTGAATATCAGTTCTTTATAAGATGTCCAGCACTGGACTTAAAGGTACTTCATAGTCCATGTAATTGTGGCATACACTCAAACTCCACTTATCATAACAATTTGTATGTACGGCGAAGGAGAGAACTTTGTTTGAATTAATGCTAAATTAGAGAACATTTAAAAATATACCTCTATTGTTTCCAAAGGCCTGAAGCCATAGCACTGTGGCATCCCATCCCATCAGATCTCCAAAGCTATGCAGGGTCGAGCCTGGTTAGTGCTTGGATGGGAGTCTGCCTAAGAACACCAGGTGCTGTAAGCTTGGGAGAAGGACCCGGCAACCCACTCCCAAAAAACAATGAGCCATTGAAAGCCCTATGAATAGCAGAGAAACACTGATAGTAGTGTTTCATCTATTGTACGTAGGGTCGCTATGAGTCAGACACCAACTCCACAGCACCTAACAACAATAACAAATTGTTTTCAAGTAGATATAGAAATATAGAACAGCTTCTAGCAGTTGTTTTTTCAGGTAGAGGTCAGCACTTGATATGACAAAAATTAGACTAACATAAAAAGTTTTAAGGCACCTAATTCAGTGAGAAGCACCATGAGAACTGAGTTTTAGTTTCAGTTATTTCACTGACTTCTTGTTTACTTTAGGCAATGGCAACTTTTTTAACTTCTCCAAGCTTATTTTCCTCATCTGTGAAGCTTAAAAAGCTGGACTGGGTAATTTTTAAAGTACTTTTCTATTCTAAAATTCCTATGGTTTTAGATAGCAGTATCTACCTGAGCACTAACAACTTATGAACTCAATTATTAAAAAGCAGTTTGTCTCTTAAATATACTATATCTCTTCTTATGTTCACTCTCTCTCTCTCTCTTTTTTTTTTTTTTTGGTGGTACTTGAGTGTTGAACACATGGCCTTGCATATGCACATACTTTGCAAGCACTCTACCACTGGACTGCACCACCAGCCCATTTTTAATTTTTATTTTGAGACAAGGACTCACTAAATTACACAAGCGCCTCTGGCCTCGAACTTGTGATCCTCCTTCCTCCACCTCCTGAGTTGTTGGGATCACAGACAGGCACCACCGCACCCAGCTCATGTTCTCATTTTTATTTGTACTATTCATTTGCATTCAAGGACCCTTCCCAGATTATTTTATTTGGTCACTGAACTAAATAGTGAAAAACTCAACTTTAGCTCAACTGAAATTCAAATTTATAAATTTTACTGTAAAAAGTTACTTTATATAATCTTTCAAGGCTTTTAAGGTTTATTCCTGTAAGGAGGATCACACATTAAATACCAGACTGGACTACATAATGAGATACTGTGTCAGAAAAAAAGATTTATTCCTGCAAAAGTTGTTAGTTTTCCTGAAACACAGTCTTGATTAAATACTAGACTCCTTAAGAAGGCCAGTAATATAGGATGTTCTACTATGATTTTTGTAAATTTCTGTAGTTGAGTTTGCCAATACCTCTGTTTTCATTCCCTTGTTCAAACAGAATGGGCTTTATTCTGTTAAATTTTCTTTTCCTTTTATTTAAAAATTTTTAATCTGTTTTTTAGACCAAGTTCTGACCAATAGTATGAAAAGGTTACAATTATTAGTAATGTTCTGGTTTAGTTAATGACTGTGAGAATTAATGGCTAGAGTAATTGGCAGAATAGAATTTAAGGAATTAAGAGACTAGAATATTAGGGAGATCTTCTACCTATGTTTTATAAATGCCAAAAAATTACAAGAGGTTTCTTTTTGTTTGTTTTTGGAGAAAATAACTCAGGAAAAGTTAAATCATCAACAGATGAGAAGAAATCACTTGAGAACTGATAGACCAGAGCAATAATGAAGGATAGTGGGTAATATAGTCTAGTGACAAGAAATTCATAGTAGGGAATTTTAAGCAAGATGAAAGGAGAATAATTTGAAAATAACAGTGAAAAGTAAGGACATCTATTTCATCTCTAGGCCTAGGGGTAGATGGGCAATGAGAGCAAAAATAGCCCCCAAGTGATAGGCTCTGGTGGAAGCAGTATCCTTGGCAGAAACCTACATCTCCATTAGAACAATAATGTAGAGGAGACTTTCAGAGAAGAAGTTGCTTGTAAAGAACTTTTTGATAATGGACTGAATTTCCAAGAACATAGTGAAAGGGTTGGAGGAACTGGGGAGAAATGGGAAAAGGACAGAAAAGAAGAATTACAGAGACTTTTGGGGATTAGAGTGCTAGAAATGAGACTGGTCTGACATCCTGGGATTCTTTTAATTACTGTTAATAAACTAGGATAAAGAGCACAAGATTAGTCAGAGTGGATTGAAGACAGTGTTAGAAAGGCTGTGATTGTTTTGGATAGAGAGTTGTGAGTTTATGGGGCTAGTATGTACCTGTTTTGGTTTTGTCAATGAGGTGTATCTTCATTCTACCATTTTATGGTAGCTCTTTTGAGAATAGGAAGTGAACACGTTCAGATTTATTTCTTGTCCTTAATGGACAAGGATATAGATAATAGGTTTCAAGTATCACTTTAAGATATCATTAACATACTGTATTTGTTATTTTTAGAATGGACAACAAATTGTGGCAGGAAAAGCTTTGGAATGCTTAGCTCAACATTTAGAAGATCCACAACAAGTATTTACAGCTTTAAAGTAAGGAATGCACATTGCCACATAGAATTGAAAGAATTTCCCCTGTTCATCTTAATTTGATCTATAAACTTTGCCAAAATAGCACTGATGAGATCAATGCCTACAAGTAAGAACTGTTAACCCAGATAGATGCTCAAAGTAAAAAAAAAATAAATATAAAAACCAACCAACCAAACAAAAACAGTGTTGAACCCAATCTTCCCCTTTCTCTTTCTAGAAGGGAAAATGATTTGTTAAAAGGGAACAATACAATAGTGAGGCAGAGCAAAGTGAGTTTGGGACATGATGACTACTATTGTTGTGGTTGAGAAAATGCCAGTGTGAAAAATGGGAAACCAGAAGGATTCTAGAGTGGTTCTTCTGTTGGTCAATTATACTTCAGGCCACAGTTCTGAAGGGAAATGAAATGACAGAAATAAAAGTGTCAGAAGGAATTGAGATACTTGCCTGCTTTTCAATAAAGTAAATACCTAAAATCATTCAAGACAGATGGTATTTTTAAAAAATCACTTTCAAGTGTGAAACTATCAACTACTTTATCATGTCAGCTTGCCATGATTCCATATCCCTTCAAATAATAGTGGTCCTATTTTATATGGGACTCAAATGCCAGTTCCAGGTTCTTTTATAGAAAGGAAAATAAAGAGTATATATCATACCTGATGTTCTAGCAGATGATTTGGGGCAATGATACAAACTATTGAACTGTTTAATAATTTGTTATAAACAACATTTTGTTTTAAAATTATTTTATTAAATTCTACTTTCAAAAATCACAAAATTAATATTCTTATTACAACCATTAAAACAATCTAAACATTTATAAACAAAATAAGATTAATCTTTCCTTTACCCTATGTTTTCTCAATTCTGCCTCCTGTGGTAATCAGGGTAAATAACTTGGTATATAGTCTTTCACATTTCTTCCTCAAGAATCACTTTCCATTTTACTTTATTTTACAGATGTCTGATTCGTCTTGTTCTTCCACAAGTTTCTCAAATGCCAGAATCTGAAAATAAGTAAGTTATTTCAACAGAAATGATGTATTCGCCATTAGAAAACTATAGTAACTTATAGAAAGCTTATATTGAGAGATGCATTGTGTTGGATAACATTAATATAGGTTTTGGGCCAGTCTCCCTGGGTTCATACCCTGGTGTGGCTATTTATGAGATGTATAACTTTGGGCAAATTTCTTAATGTTCCTGGGCTTCAGTTTCTCTGTCTGTAAAATGGAAATAATAATAATATACACTTCATAGAATTGCTGTGATTACTCAGTAAACTAGTACATGTAAAATGCAAAAGATTTATATGACCTGAAGAGAAACCAGAGTATAAGTAAAAACATGAGAGTGCCAAGCAATTTACAAGCCATCAAAAATTTGTATATGATCTAATTGTGATATTGCATCTGTTTCTCCATTTCCTAACAGTAGACTCAAATACTTGAGGCACAATAGTGGTGGTGTGGTTATATTCTTTTAAGATTCTTTAACTTTTAGAGATACATCCTTGAAATAAGTTTGGGTAAAATGATATAAAATCTGGAATTTGCTTCAAAATAATATGGGAGGAAAAGTAGGTGGAGATATCAATGGGATAAGATGGGTGATGAGTTAATAATTCTTGAAGCTGGATGATAGGCCCATGGGGATTCATTAGAGGTCTTTTAATATTCAAACATTTTTGAAATTGTCAACAATAAAGTTGTTTTACAAAGCAAAGAGAGGAAAACCAAAGAAAAAACTTTGACAGCTAATTGATTTTAAGAGCTCCTTGAAGGCTAGTACTATTTGCATTTGCATCTTTGTATCTCTGGGTCTTAGGATAGAATCTGACGTGATTGCCACTCAATTCATTTAGATGACTGAATATCAGTTCTTTATAAGATGTCCAGCACTGGACTTAAAGGGGCTTCATCGTCCATATAATTGTGGCATTCACTCAAATCCACTCATCATAACAATTTGTAAGTGTGGTGAAGGAGAGGACCTTGTTTGAATTAATGATAAATTACAGAACATTTAAACATATACCTCTGCTGTTTTTAAGTAGATGTAGAAATATAGAACAGCTTCTAGCAGTTTTTTTAGGTAGAGGTCAGCACTTGATATAAAAATTAGACTAATATAAAAAGTTTTAAGGCACCCAATTCAATGAGAAGGACCATGAGAACTGAGTTTTAGTTTCAGTTATTTCACTGACTTCTTGTTTACTTTAGGCAATGGCAACTTTTTTAACTTCTCTAAGCTTATTTTCCTCAGCTGTGAAGCTTAAAAAGCTGGACTGGATACTTTTTAAAGTACTTTTCTACTCTAAAATTCCTATGGTTTTAGATAGCAGTATCTACCTGAGCACTAACAACTTAGGAACTCAATTATTAAAAGCAGTTTGCCTCTTAAATATATGATATCTCTTCTCATGTTCTCTTTCTTAGTTGTACTATTTATTTCCATTCATAGATCCTTCCTAGATTATTTTATATGGTCACTGAATTAAATAGTAAAGTAGTCAACTTTAGCTCAGCTGACATTCAAATAAAACTTACTGTAAAAAATACCTTATATAAACCTATAAGACTTTTAAGGTTACAGATAAAGTTGCTACTTTTCTTGAAGCACAGGCTATATTAAATAACACTGTACTCCTTCCTTCTAAGGCCATTTTGTTGCTGATGTTGTTTAGGTTTTTCTGTTTTTATTTTGGGGGACATAAGGGAGTCTCTCTATGTTGTCCTGGCTCGGCTAGAATTCCCTATCCTCCTTCCTCAGCCTCCCATGTAGCTGAGACTACAGTTTAGGCCACCATGCCTGGCTAAAGCCATTCTTACAGTACCCTACCCTATTTCCTGTAAACTTCCTTAGTAGAGTTCATCAGTACTTCCACATTCATTCCTTTGTTTAAGCAAAATGATCTTTTTTTCTGTTAAATGTTCATTATATTTTTAAAAAAATTATAGACTTTTAACAGTAGTTTTAGGTTTGTGGCAAAATTGAAAGTTACAGAAATTCCCAACTACCCCCTGCCTCCATGCATATATAACCTTCCCCATTATCAACATCCTTCACCAGTGGAATACAGAGATTACAACTGATGAACTTAAGTGGTTTTCATTAGGGATCACTCTCAATGTTCCACATTCTATGTGTTAAGACAAAGGTATAATGATATGTATCCATCAGTATGATATCATACAAAGTATTTTCAGTGGATTAACAATCTTCTGTGCTCTATTTATCCCTATCCTGTCAGTCCCATCCTGTTTGTATAGATTTTTCTTTCCCAGAATGCCATGTAGATTGAATCATACATTATGTGGCCTTTTCACCTTGGCTTTTTAAAGTATGCATTAAGATTCCTCCATGTCTTTTTGTGACTGATAACTTATAGCAGCTCAGCACAGAATAATATGACATTGTGTAAATGTACCACATTTTATTTATCCATCCTCCCACTGAAGGAAATTTTGGTTGCTTCCAAATTTGGGCCATTATGAATAAAGCTGCTATAAATATCTGTTTTCAGGTTTCTATGTAGTCATATAGTTTCAGCTCCTCTGGGTAAATACCGTGAAGCATAATTTCTGTATCATATGATAGGACTATATTCAGACTTATAAGAAACTACCAATGTGTTTTCCAAAGTGGCTTTACCATTTTGTATTCCTATTGCAATGAATTAAAGTTCCTGTTGCTCCATATTCTCACTAGCATTTGATGTTGTCAATGTTTTTGATTTTGGCCATTCTAACAGGTGTGTAGTTGTATACTGTTCTTTTAATTGGCATTTTCTTGATTACATATGAAGTGCAGCATATTTTCATCTGATTATTTGCCATCTATATATCTCCTTTAGTGAGATGTCTATTAAGATCTTTGATCCATCCTTTTCCCCAAGGATTTTAAGATCTTTTTTCTATGAACTAGGGATAAAGACTGAATATACTTCTTATTATGCCACAGCTACCCACAATCTTTGACCACAGATCCCTTATAAAAAGAGGATCATAACTGTTAAAAGATACTGGCACATTACTAGCATCCCATTTAGTCATTAATACTTTTTCCAGTCCATCATTATATCATATGAAATTTCTCCCAGTCTTAGGACACTGAGGCTTTCAGGCTTCTGTTCAGTCTTATCATGTTCTACACATAGGACTAGTCTCAGTAAATATATGGATCTATCTTTTCAGGCATCTGGTATAATTGAGCTAAGAGAAAATATATAATCTCTTGCTGAGCCTCTTCTGAGGTGTTGATGTGATCTTGGATTTCCCTTATTACCTAGCTCATTTCCACACTTGGAAGGAACATTAGGTTCAGCCACTGTGTTGATCCACATCCAGGCAGTGATATTAGTCTAGCAAATGCATCCTCCTCAGCCCACTCCCATTTATATAGAGTGTTGTTACATGCAAGCAGAATGAGTAGGTCATCCTTTTTAATCAACTTCTAGTCCTAACTCGAAATCCTCTAGCCTTATCCTCCCAAATCACTGGGATTGCAGTGACTAATAATTCTTAACAATCCTTCTTCTATTTTCAGGTCATTTTGGATGAGTGAGTGAGACAGAGTCTCACTATGTAGCCCAATCGGGCCTCAAACTCACTGTGTAGCCCAAGCTGGCCTGGAACTCATGATTCTCCTACCTCTGACTCTTGAGTGCTGAGGTTACAGATGTTCAGCACCACTCTGAGCTATTTTCAGTTTCTATATGAAAACACGTGATACTTGTCTTTCTGTGTCTGGCTTATTTTTCTTAATATGACGTCCTCCAGTCCCATCCGTTTTCCTGCCAATGGTCGGATTTCATTCTTTTTTTTATTGCTGAATAATACTCCATTGTGCATATATACCATACTTTATCCATTTATCTGGTGATGGAAACCTAGGATGATTCCATTTCTTGGCCATTGTGAATGGTGCAACAATAAACATGGGTATTCAGGTGTCTGTTTTGTGTGGTTGGTTCATTATATATATAATCTCCAGGAGTGGTAAAGCTGAGTCATGTAGTAGTTCTATTTTTACTTTTTTGAGGACGCTCCATACTGCTTTTTACAGTGGTTATACAAGTTTACATTCCCACTAAGAGTGTTAAACAGTGAAAAAGGGTTTCTTTTTCTCTACATCCTTTCTAGCACTTGTTATCTTTTGGGTTTTTTTAGTAATAGCCACTCTAACTGGAGTAAAGTGATATCATTGTGGGCTTAAATTACATTTCCCTGGTGATGAAAGATATTGAGTATTTTTCATGCATTTATCAGCCATTTGTACTTCTTTTGAGAAATATCTGTTCAGATTGTCAATTTTTTATTGGATTACCTTTTTTGCTATTAAGTTTTTTGAGCTCTTTATAAATTCTGGATATTAATCCTGTCAGATGAAGAGCTGGCAAAGATTTTTCTCCCATTCAATATTTTGTCTCTTTACTCTGTTGTTTCCTTTGCTGTGCAGAAGCTTTTCAATTTCATACAATCCCATTTGTCAGCTTTTGCTTTTGTTTTTGTTTCCTGAAGTATTGGAGTCCTATACAGGAAATCATTGCCTATGCCTAGATCTTGAAGTGTTTTCTTCTAGTAGTTTCAATGTTTCAGTTATTCCATTAAGGCATTTGGTCCATTTTGAATTTATTTTTGTACAAAGTGAGAAATAGGGATCTAGTTTCATTTTTCTACATGTGAATATCCAGTTTTACCAGGACCATTTATTGAAGAGGCTGTCCACTCTCCAATGTTTGTTTTTGGCACCTTTGTTGAGAATAATTTGGCTGAAGATGCATGGATTTCTTGGTCTTCTATTCTATTCAATGGGTCTATGTGCCTATATTTATGGCAATACCATGCTGTTTTGCTACTAGAGCTCCGTAGTATGTTTTGAAATTGGATACTGTGACACCTCCAACGTTGCTTTATTTGATCAGGATGGCTTTGGCTATTGAGAGTCTTTTCTCCCATGTGAATTTTGAGGTTGTTTTGTCCATTTCTGTGAATAATATCATTAGTATTTTGATGGTGATTGTATTGAATCTGTAGATTAGACTACCTGACCAGTAGACAAATCAACTGCATTAACCTCAGTTTTGCCAGATGAGGTTGAAGGCACAATCTGCCACATGAGACCCTTAGGAATTCTGACATAAAGATTTAAAAATATAGTCATAGTTTCTTAATTAGGAATAATTGCTGTTTTCACCAGTTGTAGTTGCAACCATGGTCCTGAAACTATTTCATCAGGTAGGAAACAAAGTTGAGTTGATATGAGGAAGAAAGAAGAAAAAGAAAAATCTATAGTCATCAACCAATATCCTACCCCCTTGGGAAGAATAATGATCATATCAGCATCATTCCTAACCTCTCTTTCCCAGATTTACCAGAAAACAGAAGAGTCTATCTAATGAGGACACTCGCTTAGCCTTCTCCCCATGTCAAGTATAAGTACACACTTGTGAATGTGTATCTTTCATGCCTGTATCTCCCACTGTCTTAGACAACCAGTGTTTTAATTGCATGTTCTGCTTCTCCATCTATTGCACAGAGGAAGATATCTCTCTGATCATTGTTGGTTGGTATGGACTATAAAGTGTATTTCTTAATCTGTAGAAATGTGACTCAGTAGTCCAAACTGGTGCATTCCTACTTTTTTATTACACTCTGAGCATTTGTGTTTACCACTGGGTAAGCAAAGCCGAATCCAGAATCAATGTCCATTTCCTTGAAGGCTCATACCCATTTGTAGCCCCCTGGGGCTACCAACATCAGTCTGATTTGTTAGCTGTGTTAAGGGCCATCTTCAGTCTCTGTCTCTTTTGTTAGAAAACAGAACAGTAATTGGCATTTTGTGCCTCAGATGGGACAAAAGGAATATGTCTAGATTCAGCCTATTTCTGTATTGCTGTAGTCTCCTAATGTCCACTCATTTCATGAACACAGGTGGCTACCTCAATGGAACACATACAAATATCCACTTGTTGATTCCAATTGCCTTCTGAACCTGGAAGGAGGTTCTTCTGATCAGTATCAACATGTCCAACTTTAATGCACTTCTCAAATTCCCATAGTGATTTTCATAGGGTCATACCCCATAAAGGCATCCCATTAACACTCCAATTTTCCATTGCCCTTCTGTCTGACCATATGGTCAGGCCATTTGTCACTGCCCATGAATCATTACCCAAACATAGGTGTTTCTACCACTGTTCCATTCTTCTATAACTACTGGAAAAACAGTATGCAATCTGAGGAGATGATTTATTTTTACATTCTTTGATCACAGTTCTATCTTTCCGAACAGGATATTGTTCATTTACCCTGGAATTGTAGTCAATAAACTAAACAACTTCTTGTTGGTCAGTTGAAAGCTCCTTATAGAGCACTGTCCAAGTAGAGTCCAGCAGCTCCTTATGCAGTTGCAAACCCAGTTCTAGGGAGAAAGAGGCTCTTTTCTCATGAGTACCTCCTCTTGCATTCTGCAGGTAGCATGATCATGTAAAAACCACTTCCATTTTTTTTTTGAGACAGGATCTTGCTATGTAGCCCAGGCTGGCCTGGAACTTATTATGTAGACCAGGCTGACCTCAAATTCATGATGGTCCTCCTGCCTCAGCCTCCCAAGTACTGGGATTACAGGTGTGCACTGCCATGTCCAGCACTTCCATTTTATTATGGAGCTCTTCTGGGTACTCCCTTCCCTATTAGAGTGTTTTTCTAAAAACACCTAAGGTGCCATGGGTATTTCAGTTTTCAAGATGATATTATATCCTTCAATCATAGGATAATTTTAATTAATTTTCAATAGCAATCTAGTAAATGGCCCATTTAGCATATCCAATTAAGATTATCTTATGAATGGATTTACATGCTTTCTGTTTTATAAAGCTAGGTAAGAGAAATATTCTCCAGTCAGATATTATGTTGATCTCTATATTATAATCAAGTAAAAGAGACACAATGAAGTCATGTAAAACCTGTCCAAATATATCAGTTCTCCTCCAAACTTTTACCTTAATCCCATCACCACTTACATTCTTGTCACTTACAATAGCACTTCATCAACAGGATTTAGTTTCATTGACAGGTTTTAGTTTTATAATAC
>VMDO01038405.1:0-13509 GCA_007922755.1 Pedetes capensis
GATATTCAGGCTCAGCAGAAATTTTTAGAATAGAAACATGTATGCTATTTCCAGAAACAAATGTTTTGGTTGTCAACATGCCTTTTTAATACTGCCGTAACTTTTAAGCTAGATAAAACATTTTTGACATCTATCAACACAAAACAAGTGACAGATTGGTAAACTGTATTTTAAGTCAATTTAATTTATAGGATGGTATCGGGACCTAAAGCTTTCTGAAGAGGAAATTCACACGCTTCCTGTTTACTCAAAAATACTCTTTATCTAGGAACGATCAATTTCACCTCATTCTCAAAGAAAACAAACTTGCATTTGAAAGTCATAGTATTCCTTCATTAAGTATTGTGACAAAGCTTGTCAACACTGACAGTCTCCATCAATATTTTCAAAGTATTTGTATATATTTCATATGCCTATTATACTCAAAATTATTTTTCACAAGTCCCATGTAAATCTTTCTTAAAATAATGCTGTCATGTCACTTCACCTCAAGTGCAAAATGGAAATAAATATATAAATATCTCCCAAGTCAAAAACAATTCTAAGTTGCTGTAACAGGTAAGATTGTTCTATGCCCTATAGGTACGACCGGGATCCATGATCAACATCACACCTTTTTACTAAAAAGTTCTGAGCAGTACTTTCTAACTTTTCTCATTCCATGGCACAGATAAGAAAGTAGCATTACCCCACAGTGGGGTAAATAATAGGCTGCCTGAGGCCAAGGTCGACTGTCTCATGTTCCAGGTGCCCCTGGTCCCTCACAGACCTCTCAAAGACCAAAAGTGCTCAATACTATCAATCTCCATCAATAATCCATGACTCGTGATGCTTTTAGTTATTGTATATTTTTTCTAATGACTAAGTTAAACTGGAGATGGGGGACAGAGGACAAAGACAAAATATAGACCAAGGTTTAATTTCTAAGGACCCAAACTTTGTATATAAAATACAATCTGCCCCTTATTCAATGGAACTGCTTCACTTCCACTTAGTTCTCCTCTCTACTCTTAGTTTATTTCCTCTGCTTTGGCTTCCACCATTTCAGTAATGTATTCGCAGAACTCCAGATTCCCTAACAACAGCTGACCCCATTACAGCTGGGCCAATCCTCTGATGTGGCTAAAATATACTATGCCCTAAGACAAGTCATAAAAATCATGTTAAGTGACTCCATCATGAGAATTTGTGCATAGTCATGAAAGCTTCCTAATTTACAAATATAAAAAGAATTCCTGGCAACTATATTATTCTCACTGACAAGCTTGCTAGAAAGAACAGAATGTAGTTATCTAGAAATCCTCATTTTCCATTCTTTCCTTGACTACAACTAATCTCAATTGTGCCACTACCAACTTTTTATTATTCTGTTGTTTTTCGAGCATGTCTGCTGTGGTTTGGATTTTGAATGTCCTTAAAAGGCCCATGCTGAAGCCTTGGTTTCCAGCCTGTGACACTACTGGGAGGTGGAAGAACCCTTAGGAGATGGGGAATGAAGTTGGCCTCCTGGGGGCGTGCTTTTAAATGGGATGCTGGCACCCCAACCCCTCTTCTTCTGCTTCCTGGGCACTACGAAGTGAGCAACTTTGCCTACCACACATTCCTCCATGACAGCCTTGCCACAGGTCCAACAGCAATGAGGCTGATAACAACAGACTGAAGCCTTCAAAATTGTGAGCCAAAACAAATCTTTACACTTTTTAAGATGATTACCTCAGGTATTTTCTTACAGTAATAGAAACATGACTAACACAGAGGCCAAAGTGTGTCTTGTACAAATTACCCATAATCTTGTTAAAATGTAGATTTGGGGCCTTTTTACAGGTATGCACAGAGTATGTTGTAGTGGAGCCACTCCTGAATCATCAGTGGACCCTTGGTTTGCAAATCCAGTGATATTTTGGTGGTCTTCATGCTCCTTGAGAATGTTTATACTATTCTTGGAACTTCTTCAGATATCCTCTCTCTCCACTATCTGTGAAACAACTCTGTAGGTTTCTTATGCAAAATATGTCTTCTTTTATGCTCTAGCTCCAATGAGCTCCTTTTCTCACATGAATAATCACCTCTTTGCAAATGATTCCCAACTTTTCATCTTTACTCCAAAATTCTCCCAAGGTCTCTTTGAGTGTATTTTTAATTGGCAAATGTCTCCAATTGACAATCTTTTGTCACCTTAAAAATGCACGTCAAAACTTTAAATCTCTCTGGGTGTGGGGTGCGCGCCTCCCAGTCTGGCCTGGATGTTCGGACAGGCGGCGCCGCTAAGCACACAGATACTAAACACAATTCACTCGGGACCCTCAGGTGAGGGGCGCAGACTCCTGCAGCCCTCAGGACGCCAGCAGAGATGGGAGAAAGGAAAAGCCTCAGGTGCTTTTGCCTTCCAGTGGCAAACACCCGTGTTGGTGGGCTCAGTGGTCACTAGGAGACAATCCTTGCATTGTTGGTGACCAGATGGAGAGCAGGTTCTTTCCTTGGTGACAGTCATGGCAGGAGAGCATCCTTTCCTCACAGAAGGTGCAGGCGAGAGAGCGGGGAGAGCTGTTTGTTCATCAGTGGTCCAGGGGAGAACGGGGTCTTTCCTTGTTTATGGTCAAAGATCTGGGTGAAAACGGGTGAAGTTGTTTCCTTGGTGGTCGAAGGTCCCGGCCAAAAGGGTTGAGCTGTTTCTTTGCTGATGGTCCAGGCAAGAGAAAGGAGGAAAAGGGATTGAGCTACCACAGCGCAGCTCTTTATATAGCTCGCCCATGGAATGGCCTGAGCCAATCAGCTTTGAGTCCAATTGTCCAATCAGGTTTGGGGGACTTGTGAAGGGTTTTGTACAAATGTCCAACCAAGTTACTTTCATTTTCCCTAGATTTCTAATTTATAAACCAGATCTTCAAAAGCTGTTTTTCCCAGTTTTGAGATTTTTGCCAATTTCTTCCCAATTTTTCCCTACACTGAGGATTGTGGCACGCACAGAAGTTGAGGAAGGAGGATCACATGTTGGAGGACAGAGACAGCCTGTGCAACTTAGCAAGACCTTGTTTTAAAATAAAAAAATGAGGCTTGGGATACAGCTTAGAGGTAGAACACATGCCTAGCATGTGTGAGGCCCTGAGTTCAACTCCTCAGTAAAAAAAAGTTAAAAAAGTATTTTCAGGCAAATCAGATTCCATTCTTGATTTCTATCCAGTCACCCAGCGCAAAGCCCTGGAGTTGTCTTTGACTTGTCAATATCCTTTGTCTCACATATTCTATTCAAGTCCTATCTTTGCATCATTGCTTGAATTTATCTTTATTGGTCACACACCTGGTGTGGGTCGTCACAGCCTCTTACTCAAGTTATTGTCACAGCCTCCTACTTTCCAACCTCTTCTCTAAACAACCTTAAAAAACTACTGCTAGAACTCTATAGTAGCAAAAAAAAAAAAAAAAAAAAAAAAAAAAAAAAAAAAAAAAAAAAAAAAAAAAAAAAAAGGAAAAAAAATCCAAATGTTAACCCGTATGAATATTTTTGTGTTTATACATATGTACTTATATTAAAAATAATAGGCTAAATAAGGCTTAATAGGTTATATAGATATATGTACATACATGTACATATTTTTGTAGAAAGAGAAGTGTACATTAACTTTCAGGACAGAAGGAATAGAGTTAAAATCTAGATTCTTTGTATGTGTCATAAAAATTTGTTATATATTTTGGTTTCATTTTTTATTTTTGACACATAACAACTGTACATATATGTGGGGTACAATGTGACATTTTAACACATATATACAACATATCATGATCAAATCAGGATAACTGGCATATCCATGATCTCCAGACATTTATCATTAATTTATGTTGGGAACATTTAAAATCTCCATTAGATATTTTGAGATATGCAACTAATGGTTGTCAGACATAGTTATTTATGCAATAGAATATTAGAAGTTATTTCTTATATCCAAATGCATCCCTTATTTTTTAACCATCTTCTCTGTCTCCTTCCTTCACTCACTTCCTGGGCTCTGGTAACCAGTATTCTATTCTCTACTTTTTTGAGATTAACTTTTGAGCTACAAGTGGTATTTGTCTTTCTGTGCCTGGATTACTTTTCTTTAAAAATGTCCCCTAGTTTCAATCATCTTGCTGCAAATGACAGTTTCATTCTCTTTATAATTTTTGATAGACACCATGGTTGATTCCACATCTTACCTACCATAAACACTCAAGTGCAGATGTTTCTTCAACATGCTTATTGATTTGTGTATACTCAATCATTCTTGCATCCCTAGGATGAATTCCTCTTGGTCATGGTGAATAGTTTTTTCTAAAATATATTTACTTAAATATATTTTATTTAAATATATTTTGTTAGTATTTTGACAAAGAATTTTGCATCTCTGCTCATGAAGGACACTGACCTGTAGCTCCGTTTCTTGTGCCATTTTCTGGCTTTGTATTGAGGTAATGCTGGCCTTGTAGAATGAATTTGAAGGAATTCTCTCCACTTTAGTTATTTAGAATAATTTAACAATAACTCATATTAGTTATTCTTTAAATGTTTGACAGAACTCAGCACGGAAGCCACCTCACCCTGAGATTTTCTTCAACGAGACACTTTTTATTACAGATTCACTCTCATTATTTGCTATTAGTAAAATCTTTTTTTAAATGTAGGTACTTGCTACAAATTTACCTGTTAGTACTGCTCTGTTGCATAAGTTTCGGTGTGTTGTGTTTCATTTCAAGAAAATTTTTAATTTCTTGTTTGATTTCTTCAATGTCCCACTGTTTGTTCAGTGTCATGTTGTGTATCTACTTATTTGTACAATTTCTAAGTTCCTTTTGTTGATTTTTAGCTTTGTTTCATTGTTGCTAGAGAAGGTATGTTGTTGTTGTTGTTGTTAGGTGCCATCAAATCGGTATCCGACTCATAGTACCCCTCATAGGGTTTTCAATGGCTGTTTTGGGATTGCATTGGAAGTGGATTGCCAGGTCCTTCTCCCATTTTTGCGGTGCTAGGAATTGAACTCGGGACCTCAGAGACTACAGCTCAGCACTCTACCAACTGAGCTAAATCCCAGCCCACAGAGAAGGTATAAGATTGTGATATTCTAAAACTTCGTCTATTTTTGCAGCCTAATGCTGGGATTTAGCTCAGTTGGTAGAGCGTTGCACTGCAGTCTCTGAGATCCCGAGTTCAATTCTCAGCACTGCAAAAATGGGAGAAGGACCTGGCAACCCACTCCCAAGGCAATCCCGAAACAGTCAGCCATTGAAAATCTATGAGGGTCGCTATGAGTTGGAAACCGACTCGATGGCACCTAACAATATATGGTTTGTTCTAGAGAATATTCCATGTGCTGATGAGACAAATGTGTATTCTGAAGCTGTTGGATGAAACATTCTGTAAACGTCTACAGGCCACTTGGTCAACAGTATTGTTTACTCTGGTTTTTCGGTTTACTTATTTTTTGGTCTGGGTAATTTGCCCATTGATGACAGTTGGATGTTGAAACCCCTCACTATTATTGTATTGGAGTTTCTCTCTCTCTTTAGATCAAATAATGTTTGCTTTATGTAATTGGGTGCCCTGATGTTAGGTATCTATACAATTATTATATTTTGTCATTGAATCAATCCCTTGTTCATTACATAGTAATCTTTGTCCTCTTTAATAGCCTTTGTCAGTCAATTTTGTCTTATATAAACATAACTGCTTCTGCTTGTTTTGGGTTTCTATACTCATCCTTCACTTTCAGTCTGCATGTCTTTACTGGTGAAATCTTGTTTCTGGCAGGTAGTGTATCATTGATTAAGGGTTTTTAAAATTTTTAAATCCACCCAGTCTATATCTTTTAATTGGAGAATTTGATCCACCTATAGACAAGATTATTACTGATGTATAAAGACTTACTCCTGTCACTTTGTTAAATTTCCTTCTGGTTGAATTTTTTTCCCTCTCCCCCATCCTCTTTTGTCTATCTCTGTGGTCTGACAGTTTGCTACTTTGATAGTTTTTGTCTCTTCTCATTTTCCTTTGTGTATCTGCTCTTCCAGTGGGTTTTATACTTTCATGTGTTCTCATGATGCTAGTTATCTTTCCTTTGCTTCTAGACATGACTCCTTTAAGCATCTTTTGTTGAGTCAGTCTGGTGGTGGTGAATTCCCTCAGGTTTTGCTCATCTTGGAAAGTCTTTATTTCTCTTTCATTTCTAAAGGATAATTTTTCTGCGTATGTCTTCTTGGTTGACAGGTTTTCCTTCTTTCAGAACTTTGAGTATATTATCTCATTCTCTCCTGGCCTCTAAATATTTGACTAAGAAATTTGCTCTTAGATTAACGGGGGTCTCCTTGTGGCTTGATGTTTTATCTTGCTGTTTTTATAATTTTCTATTTCTATTGGACTTTTAACTATTTGACAATAATGAGTCACAGTGAGGATCTTTATCCCTTGTCAAGTCTCTCTTGATACCTGTCTAGATACAATCTTTCCTTTCTCTAAAGCAAAATGCCACATATAACTCAGTACACATAGTACCTACACTCACTGAGTGACTGCTGATTAATAAGGAGTACTTAATAGAGTCTGTAATGTTTGAGCATATTTATCTCCCTTCAAAACTGTAAATTTGAGAAAACATTTTTCTTTTATTGATTCTCATGGTGGCGCTGAACTTAGGACATTTTACTAATCAGACAAGCTTTCAAAGGCACATATTAACCATTTAGTGATTTCTCATGTCATAAATATTAGCTACATGCAAAATATCCATGAATATCAGTGATCAAGGGGAAAAGTTTTACATTTTCAAAGGTAAATTTAAAATCAAAAAATAAAAGACATAAGGCTTGAAATGGAAATTTCATGAAATTTACCATGCAAGAAAGGAAACAAGAGCCTACTAAAGAGATAAAAAGAAAAAATTTAAGAAGAAAATACTGGTTAGAGGAATAAATCATAAATATAGCTGAAATACCTGTAGCCATAGTCCTGTGGCATCTGATCCCGTCAGATCTCAGAAGCTAAGCAGGGTCTGGCCTGGTTAGTGCTTGGATGGGAGACTGCCTGGGAACATCAGGTGCTGTAGGCTTGGGAGAAGGACCAGCAACCCACTCACAAAAAACAATCAGCCATTGAAAACCCTATGAACAGCAGAGAAGCACTGACAATAGTGCTTCATCTGTTGTACTCAGGGTCATTATGAGTCGGATACTGACTCAACAGCACCTAACAACAACATAGCTGAAATGGAATTTACTAATACATGAAATCTGTATAGTATTCTTTTTAATCTACAAAAAACAGCACGTTCACAGGGTTCAATTTTATATTAGTAAATAATGTAGGCCAATAAGACATCAGTACGTCTTTCTAGAATGGTTTCACTGTTCATCAACTAAACAATACCATACTTTAAGAAGACAAAACAATCTACATCAATCTCATCAGAAATTATAATATTCCATATTGGGTGGGTTTGAGAATCATAGCTAGAAAAGATACAAGTTAAAAGGCACAGACTCTGAGAATCAATAATGATTAATATATTTCTGATAGAAAAGCAAGGAATAGGGTGAAGAAGCTAAATTATGGGACAATTCCACACTTTAATGATGTATGTCCTAAAACAAAAGTAATTAAACTTTTTATATAATTATTGTATAAATATGTATCATATATTCTCTAATCTGCACTACTGTATTGTTTTTACATGTACAGTGGTTCTATAACTTCCCCCAAATCCACTCTTGATCACAAATTTAATCTGCACATGATTCTAACCCACATCTAATATTTTAACCCTTTAAAACTGTTGGCTCCCTTGTGTTTGTCAGTTTGCCATGAGGGCTTGTGTGTTGCTGTGATGCTAAAAGTTATGCCACCAGTATTTCAGATACCAGCAGGGCTACCCATGGTGGACAGGTTTCAGCTGAGCTTTCAGACTAAGACTGATTTGGGGGAAGGACCTGGCAGCCCATTCATGAAACAATTAGTCACTGAAAACACTATGAATAGCAGAAAAGCACTGTCAAATACAGTGCTGGAAAATGGGAGAGTTGCCTCCTCAAAGTAGAGTTGACCTTAGTGATGGGAATAGAGTAAAGCCCCTGGGACCTCCTTTTGCTCAAGATGACAAGAAATACAGTCACTACAACAATGGGCTCAAACATGAAAAGATAATGTGCATAGCACAGTATTGGGCAGAGTTTCATTCTTTTGTATGTAGGGTCACTGAGTCAGACTCGACAGCACCTAACAAAAACCAAAAGAAAACTGTTGAAAGGGTGCAGGTTATATTTGAGAATATATGGGGTGTGTGTGTGTGTAGTAAAACAATCTTTTATTTATATATGGATTAGAAATTCCTACCAATCTAAATTATAAAGGGTCACAATGAGTTGGACTTGACTTGAAGGCACCTAACAACAACGTAGATCCTATGGGACACTTAAAAATGGGCAATCTTATTTAAAGTATGTATGAAAACACTATATCAATCATAATAATTGATCAAGCTGTTTTCCAATATGATTAAGATTTTTCTGCACTTATATGTGCAGTGTGCACTCATGAATTCCTTTGATCTTAGAGATGATGTTGCAGTTACTGACTTTTACTATTATCTAGCATAGTGACTGGCAAATGTTAGACATTTGAATGAATGTTGAGTTAATCAAGAAATGAGTAAGAATTATTTTTATTCTTGACTTTAATTTCTAGTTTAGAAGAACTTGAGGGAGATACCAGGAGATGATGTTGAACACTATTGCTGTAGGGATAGATTTAAAGCAAAAAACTTAAAAGAATATGTATTCTTTTTTTACAATCCAAAAAGGGTAAAGGCTTTATGTCTATAAAAATAAATATAAAATGTCTACATGTTTTATTTAACTAGGTAATATATAAAAAAGTAAGAAACTCCTATTTTTCAATGTAAGCTGATATGAATATTCAGAAATTTTTAGCAATACCTGGACATTACAATTACAAGACTCTGATTGTGAAAGCTGAAAACCAACATGTTTTAAAAAACATTTTTACCAATCAAAACACACCAGAAAAATAAAAGACTTTTAATGTGACAATGGCCTGACTAATTCACATACTAAATTGCTCTATACAGGGAGATTTCACAATCCAGGAGCCATAGCCATGTTGCTGTAAGTAGGATTTCAATAAAGTTTTAGCTTCTTGATAGGAGCCAGACATACGCTAGAGAAAGAAAAAAAATCAAATTATATAAAATCATCATAATTTGACCTGTGAAAAGTAACCTCAATATTGTTTAATTTCATACTTAAAAAATTAATGAAAAATTTTGAATTCCCATTTTCTCAATGTTCTTTTTGAAGTTAAAAATGCTCTTCGCAACATTTCTAAAGTGCAAATTTGCTTATTAACATTTTAACTAAGAAAGTAAACATATTGATCACAGAAAATTTGAAAAGTAGAAAAACAGAAAATTATAATTATGTATACTTCCAAATCCATGGATAACCACTAATAGTTTGATGTTTTCATTTTTTATGAACATAGATGAACTTTTGAAAAGCCATCTTTACAGAAGTTACATAAAATTCACCCATTGTGACAACACAGTTTATTACATTTATTGAAGTATGTAAATATCACCATAGGTCATTTGTAAAACAAATCACCTAAAATCTCCTGCCATGCCCCTCACCATAGGCAATCAAAAGTCAGTCTGTATGCCTGTCCTTAGCCCTCACCACAAGCAACCAAAAATCTGTCCCTAGAGTTTTGTTTTTTCTAAAAATTTAAATTGATTAGCACTATAGGTACTCTGTTATGACAGGCTTTCAATTAGCATAATTTTTTCTTATTTGCACTGTTTCATGTATCAGTAGTCCGTTCTTTTTTATTGCTAATTAACATTCTATTACATGGATATATCACACGTTGTTCATGCATTTCTCAGTTTATGAACATTTGGATTGTTTCCAGGTTTAAACATTCAAGTTTTGTTTCTCACAGATACCAGTGACACTGCTGGATCACATGGTAAATATATTTACGTTTCGGAGGGGCAACTCACCAAACTGTTTTCCAAATTGGTTGTACCATTTGAAAATTCTGAGCATTGTTTTTTAAAAGAAATAATGCTCTTGCACACATAATATAGTGTAATCATAACTTTTGTATATGCATTGAGAAACTAACCATTTTGTGTGACTCACTTTATTGCCATGATCTAGAACCAAATATGCAATATCTCCAAGGTGTGCCTAAGTAAATTTTAAAACTAAGATTTTTTTTTTTTGCCAATTTTGTTCTTTTTCAAAATTATTTCAGCTTTTCTATGCTTTTTCGATTTCTATGTCAATTTTATCATCAGCTTAGTTTCTACACAAAAGACTGCTGGGATTTAGACTTTTTTTTTTTTTTTTTGCATTGAAGCTATAGATTAACTTGAAGAGAAGTGCCATCTTGATGACACCTAGTTTTCCAATCCATGAATGTGATACTTGTTCCCATTTACTTAGATCTTCTTTTAATTTCTCTCAGCAATGTTCTATCATTTCCAGTGTACTGGTATTATAGTTTTTTATTAAATTTATTCCTCTGTGTGTGTGTGTGTGTGTGTGTGCACGTCCATGTATTTGGGGTTATGTGACTGAAATCATTTACTCAATATTATTTTTGGAATGCTCATTTCTAGGATATAAATATATAGTTAACTTTTCTATATTGTTCTTATATTGTGACCATGTTAAATTCACATATTATCTGGTTTCTTGGTAGATCCCATGGGATAAATTTTATCTACGAAATTACACCTTTTAGGAATGAGGAAAAGATTTCTTCTTTCTGCTATGGATATCTCCTTTTTTTTTTTTTTTTTTAACCTTAGTGCATTGGCTAGAATGAGCAGAATAATGTATGTAAGTAGTGGGAGTTGACATTCTTACCTTCTTCCCCAGTCTTCTCCAATATGTCTATAAGCTTGCCATGCTATGGGGGTTTGTGTGTTGCTGTGATGCTGAAAGCTATGCCACCAGTTATTTCAGATACCAGTAGGGCCACCAATAGTGGACAAGCTTTAGCTGAGTTTCTAGACTAAGCCAGACTAGGCAGAAGATCTGGCTGCCCATTCCTTAAACAATTAGCCATTGAAAACCCCAGGAATAGCTGAAGACTGCCAAATATAGCACCAGAAAATGAGCCCCCAGGGCTGGAAGGAACTTAAAAAACAACTAGGGAAGAACTGCCTCTTCAAAGTATACTTGACCTTACTGACAAGAATGGAGTAAAGCCCCAGGGGCCTCCATTTGTTGCCATGGCACAACTCAAAACAAAAAAGAACAACTGTAAACATCCATTAATAATTAGAATGTGGAATGTCGGTATCATGAATCTAGGAAAATTAGAAATCATCAAAATGGAAATGGAGCACATAAACATTGACAATTTAGGCATTTTGGATTGGTATGGGCCATTTTAAAGCAGATAATCATATGGTCTACTATGGAGAAATGGGGTTGCATTCATCATAAAAAAAAAAAAAACATCTCAAGATCTGTCCTAAAGTACAATGCTCTCAGTGATAGAATAATATCCATATGCCTACAAACCAGGCCAGTTTTTAATATGACTATTATCCGTATTTATGCACTCATCACTATGGCCACAAATGAAAACAGGGAAGATTTTTATCACCTTCTGCAGTTTGAAATGGACTGAACATGCAATCAGGATGTATTGGTAATTACACATGACTGGAATGCAAAAGTTAGAAACAAAGACAACTCGATAGTTGGAAAATATGGCCTTGGTGACAGAAATCATGCTGGAGAGCACATGAAAGAACTTTGTCTGTCCAATGACCTTTTCATTACAAATACATTTTTCACCAAAATAAATGGTAACCATACACATGGAAGTCACCACATGGAACATATAGGAACCAAATGGACTACATCTGTGGATAAAGATGACGGGAAAGCTCAATATCAAAAGTCAAAACAAGACCAGATGCTGACTGTGGATCAGACCATCAACTGTGCACCTGTGTTTTCAAATTGAAACTGAAAATTAGAACAAGTGTAAGCCAAAGTATAACTTTGAATATATTCCAGTTAAGAGGTCACCTCATGAACAGATTTGATGCATTAGACACTAATGATTGAAGACCAACAGAATTGTGGCATGACATCAAAGACATCATTCTTCAGGAAAGCCAAAGGTTATTTAAAAAACAGGAAAAAAGAAAACACCAAATTACATGTCAAAAGAGACTCTGAAACTTGCCCTTAATGTTGAGAAGGTAAAGTAAAAGAAAGACACGATGAAGTCAAAGAACTAAACAGACTTCAAAGGGCAGCTGGAGAAGACAAAATCAAATATAATAACATGCAAAGAACTAGAGCTAGAAAACCAAAAGGGAAGATCAAAGGGAAGATCATACTCTGTTCTTCTCAAGCTTGAAGAATTAAAGAAAAAAACTCAAGCCTCAAATGGCAGTCATGAAGGATTCTACAAGGAACATACAGCAAACATCAAAAGAAAATGGAAGGAATAAACAGAGTCATTATACCAAAAAAAATTCGTGGATGACCAACCATTTTAAGAAGCTGCATATGATCAGGAACCAATGGTACTGAAGGAAGAAGTGAAAGCTGACTTGAAACACAGGGCTCCAGGAATTGATGGAATACTAACTGAGAAATTTCAACAAATAGATGCAGCACTAGGGATGCTAACTTGTTTATACCAAGAAATTTGTAAAACAGCTACCTGTCCTATCGAGTAGAAGAGATCCATATTTGTGTGTATTCTCTAGAAAGGTGATCCAGATGGATACGGTGAAATTGTTGGATGATATAATTAATATCATATGCAAATAAAATTTTGCTAAAAAATCATTCCAAAGTGGCTACAGCAGTATATAGACAGGAAACTTCCAGAAAATCTAGCTGGATTCAGAAGAGGGTGTGGAACCAGGGACATTATTGTTGATGTCAGATGAATATTAGCCAAAATCAGAGATTACCAGAAAGATGTCTATCTACATTTTATTGACTATGCAATGGCATTTCAATATCTTGCTAAGGATTTTTACATTTATGTTCACAAGACACAGTGGTTCATAGTTTTCATTTCTTAAGATGTTTTTGCCCAGATTGTTTTCTGGGTAATAGTAGCCTAGTGAAATGAGTTGGGAAGTGTTCTCTACTCTATTAACTTTTGTAGGACTTGAACTACATTTTGGTTTTTTGGTAGAATTTACCAATGAAGCCATATATGTTTTTGGTATTTTATCTGGGGAAATAATTGTAGTTAATAATTCAATTTCTCTACTTAAGTTCCATTTTAATATTCTATTAATTTCTGAATCAGTTTTTATGCTTTATTTCTTTCTAGGAGGTGGGTCCATTTCACCTAACTTGTCTAATTTGTTGACCAAAGGCTGTTTAAGATCCCACAAAATTATTTTAGCTTTTTCAGTCTGTAGTGATAACTCTTTTGTCATTCCAGATTTTGACAAGCTGTATTTTTTTTTTTTT
>VMDO01038406.1:0-13623 GCA_007922755.1 Pedetes capensis
AAATCGTAAATACTTTTTGCTGAATTGGTTATCAACTCCATACCCTATAGAGTTCTTTTGAAGCAAATTTCAGATATTATATCATTTCATTCATAAATACTTCACTAAATATATCTAAGAGATCTTTTAAAAGTATAACCAAAATAAAAGTATCACACAAAATTACTGTAATTCTGTAATATACTCAAATGTATCTAAGCATTGTTCCAATTTTCCTTTCTCTTAATTTTTCATAGTTGGCTAATTAGAATCACTTTCTAATGGGAGCCATACATTTTATTTGTCATAATACCTTTTGAGTCCTTCTATATTTCTAGATTTCTTTCTCCCTTTTTCTTACAATTATTTGTAAAAGTAACTGGGCTCGTGGTCTCATAGTTTCCTACATTCTGAACTTTTCACCCTTGAGCTGTCATCTCTCATGTTCCTGTGGTGCCTATACTTCCTATAAATTATTATTCAATAGAGGTTTAATCAAATTCAGGTTTGATACATTATAAAGAATGTTGATCTTGTATTGTTACTACAATATAGAAGATATGTAATGTGTGTTTATCTCTAATCCCTGTGATTCTTAATATTGACCAGTATGTTCAATTATTGTCAGACCAATTCACACATTTTAAAGTCCCCCATCATCTTTAAACCTAACAGACTTAGCAAAATATGTCCATTTGATAATTCCATAGGTCCATTATTTTATTAAAGGTTGTTATAACTATGAGGACTCTTGAAGTTGTACTAAATGCATTTTGCATTGTGAGATGGATGTGAGCCTCTAGGGGAAGGGGCAGAGTATTATAGTTTGAATACAAAATAATCCCTAATAGCTCATGTTTGAATGCTAGGTCCCCAGGTGGTGGCACTGTTTTGGGAGGCTAGGGAAATTTGGGAGATGGAACCTAGCTGGTGGAAGGAGATCTCTGGGGATGGCCTTTGAAGGGTAGGCCTCTCTAGGTCCAGGTGCACTTGCAGGCTCTCTCTCTCTCACTCCCTTTCGCTCCCTCTCACTCTCGCTCTCACTCTCTTGCTCTCTCACTCTCTCTCTCTCCCCTTTCCATTGCCATTATGTGAGGAGCCACTATCACAAGCTCCTGCCACCTTCTTGGCCAGGCCCTCCCCACCAACATAGACTGAACTTCTGAAACCATAAGCTAAAATAAATCTTTACTCTCTTAAGTTGTTATTTTGTTATTAAGCAAACTAATACATGTATTGTTGTCATCATTAGGTGCTATAGAGTTGAGTCAGACTCATAGTGACCCTACATACAACAGAATGAAACACTCCCCAACACTATGCCATGCTTGGCACTATGTCAGTGCTTCTGTGCTATTCGTAGGGTTTTCAGCTATTATTTATTTTTATTTACCTCACCTTCAATTCTCTTCTCTTGCATTTTTCAATCTAAAGTCCTTATTAATTCCCTTATTATTTCCCTTAATGAGAGACTGGAAGTGAGGGATTCTTTTAGTTTTCCTTTGCCTGAAATTCCTTTCATCATTATTCTTGAAGGACATTTTTATGAGTATGGATATCTTTTTTAAAGTATAAATACCTCAAAAATTATATCAAGAATTATTTTTCAGAACCTTGAAATTATACTTCCATTGTCTTATGAAAATCCTTTTTCCATCGAAATATCAATTCTTGGTCTATTTGTTGCTCTTTTGAAATAAAGGGTCCATTTTTCTCTGAATGTTATAAAATTTTTTTGTCTTTCATATTCACCAATATTCCCATGTTGTACTAGAGGTAAGTTTCTTTAAATTTTTCCTCTTTTGATTTTATAGAGATTCTTTTATCTGTAAGTTTATGCTTTTCATCAGTTTTGGAAAATTCTAGGTTATCTTAAAGTGTTGATTATGATCCATTACACCTCTCCTGTTCTTCTGAGATTCTATTTGTAAGTGTTAGAGTTTCTATTGTATCTTCTGTTGCTTCTCTTCTGTGTTTTACATCAATTTTTCCCAAAATTATTCACTTTGGATATTTATACTGACCTTCTTATAATCTATTGATTTTTTTCAGCTGTGTTCAATAGATGGTTAAGCCAATCCACTGAGTTCTTAATTTCAGTTATTCTGTTTTTCAGCTTGAGAATTCTATTTGGATTCCCCCTCCCAAATCTATCACTCCTTTTTATATTTTTAATTTCTTTGTCATGATTTTTAATCTTGTCATCTATTACTGGAATATAGTTAACATGCCTTTTTTAATGTTTGGTTATATGTTAAGTCAAACATTTTGAGTTCCCATACATGTTTCTTTTTCTTTTTAATTGCTCATATTTATTGAAGACTTGTTATTTTCCAGACACTCTATTAAGTAATTGATATCCATCATACAATTAGTCTTTACCACAGCCCTGACATTAATATCATTAATGTTCCCATCATACAGATAAGGGAATGGAGGCTAAATGAAATCATTTTTCCAGTGTCTCACCAGTAATAAATAGGACTTAGCTATAGAACCTTCTTCTTATTTCCTCTGCTATGTTACCACATTGCTAAAGGTAACATTTTACTCTAGGTTTTACCATTATTTTTTTCTCCCTTTATTGGTAAATGATGGTGGGGTACAGAGTAATACAGCATTGGTTTTTTCCATTATGCAAGTATTACATCACTTTTGGTTACACTTTGATCAACTTACAAGGTTTACAGAAACTTTTGACTCATATGTAATAAAACTCATATGCATACTTGGGTTATATTCCCCTATTTTTCCCATGCATTCATGAAATTGCATCATTTACATTGAAATTATCCTCTTCCCTTTATCCCTCTGCAATGAGTCTCCTCCCCATCCCACCTTCCACAAACTTTGCTTCCCTTTGCTAGTTCCCTCCCTCCTTTTTTCTCCTCTGTAAATTGCCCCTTCTTCGCTAAGTTTAACTGTGCATTTTTATACCCGTCCATGTTTGTATTGTCTATTATTTCTGCTGGGTTTTGTTCACATCACCTTATCTCATGTCCATAGTTATTTGTGCTTATGTGCTGCACATTATATCTTTTTTTAAAAGTAGAAATAACTAAAGACTAGGATACTTTCTTTTTCCAAAGAGGATTTCCATTTGCTTCTGGTAGTTTCAGTTGAAAGTTAAACATCAGTCTCTATGGAAACCAGTTCACCTGTTGTTGTGTTGTTAGGTGCCGTAGAGTCGGTATCCAACTTATAGCGACCCTCATAGGGTTTTCAATGGCTGTTTCGGGATTGCCTTGGGAGTGGATTGCCAGGCCCTTCTCCCATTTTTGCGGTGCTGGGAATTGAACTCGGGACCTCAGAGACTGCAGCACAGCGCTCTACCAACTGAGCTAAATCCCAGCCCTAATTCACCCTTATCCATAGATTTAGCCTTCCAACATTTAATTCAGACCTAGAGGGGTTCAACTGGCTTTTATGCTTTAGAAGTCTATGCACTCCAATGTCTGTCTTACTAACTTGCAAGATTTCCAAAAACTCTAAGCAGTTCTCTATCCTATTAGCAGATTCCTCAGGAATTAGGAAATACCTCTGCGGGCAAAAGGCCTGGAAGAGATTTGATGTTTCCGAGCTCTTGGAACAGTGCATCTTCACTGCCTTGTTAGTTTACTCATTACTTTAACTACTGGGACTTTCAAAACCATTTTCTCAGCTTTTCTTTTATCCTCAGTAGAAATTTTGGTTCAAACTGACAATTTTGCAAATATAAGGTTCTTTAAACTAGTTTTAAAATTTTGTGTTTTAACCACTAACGCTACACTACAGTAAGCCAAAAAATATATAGTTAAACACTGGTGATTACTACACCCAAATTTAGCCATTGTTAAGACAGTGGATTGTGTTGGTCGGCGTGTATACCACTGTGCCAAAATACTTGACACAAACAACTTACAGGTGGACAGATATTACTGTGGCTCAGAATTCAGAAGATGTCAGTCCACAGAGGCAGGGCAGACATGGTGGTGGGGCCCGCAGCAGCGCCTGAGGCAGAGGACCTCCCATGACCGTGACCAGGGGGTAGAAAGAGATGCTAGAACCAGGGCTCCAGGTAAACCTCCAGATGCCCATGCCCAGTGACCAACCTCCACAAGCAGTGTCCCACCTCCTCACATTCCACAGGATAGTGCCACCACCTGGGGATCAAACATTCAAACATATAACCTTTGGGGGATATTTTAGATTCAAACCGTAACGAGGATCTTCACTAAATCAGGGGGACATGTGAAAGGCTTGTGTTAGAAATCCCATGGGAGAGGTGCATAATAAGAAGTGACGGTGCTGTCTCAGTGGTCTGAACAGAAAGGAACAAACATTCAGGGTCGTTTCTTTGGAAGACTAATTGTCAGCTTACAGTTGCTGAAACCAGCAGGAAAGAACAAAGCTTATTGTTATTAATACAAAGCCACCTTTGGTCAGCTGTTTCTACCAGACGGTGGCTTTAAAAACAAACATTTTAATTGCTACCTTGAGGCTATGGGAGAATTTTCATGGAACATAATTTTATACCTACTCATAATCTTTATATCATCTCTTCCCCTAGAAGGAAAAATACTAGAGAATCTTTGATACAAGAGAAGGGTGTGTTGGTAACATATCCACACACATGTAAAGCCTTTATTTTACAATATGACATAGAACAAAATAAGATGTATCTAATTATTGGAAGGGCTGGGATTTAGCTCAGTGGGTAGAGCGCTGCGCTGCAGTCTCTGAGGCCCCGAGTTCAATTCCCAGCACCGCAAAAATGGGAGAAGGGCCTGGCAATCCACTCCCAAGGCAATCCCGAAGCACTCAGCCATTGAAAACCCTATGAGGGTGGCTATGAGTTGGATACCGACTCGACGGCACCTAACAACAACAACAACAACAATTATTGGAAAACAGGAGAATATATCAATTGTAATTAATTTTAAAAGCTTTTTAAAAATATGCTCAGAATTGATAAGAATGGTAAAGTGTCAAGGTATAAAATACGTAGTTTTAAAGGTTTCATAAACAGTTACTTAAAATAAGACAAAAATGTCCATTCCTAATGTTGTTAGATGCCATGGAGTTGGGTCCAACTTACAAGTGACCCTTTGTACAATAAAACAAAACATTCCCTACCACTGTGCAATGAATGCCCAGTACTATGGCAATGTTTCTCTGCTCTTCATAGGGTTTTCAGTAGCTGACTGTTTCAGGGTTGTTTCAAGAGTGGGCTGCCAGGTCCTTCTCCCATTTTTGTGGTGTTAGGGATCAAATCCAGGGCCTCAGAGAGCACAGAGCAGCACTCTATCAACTGAGATAAACCCTAGCTCTCCATTCCTAGTAGCAACTAAAAAGATAAAATACGTGAAAGACAAACAAGAAATGTACAATCTATATTGCTAGGGATACTATTTTTACACCTGGTTCCAGATTAGGGAGAGAGCTTTTATTCGGGAAAGCATCTTGATGAATCACTGGAGAAAGAGGGGAATCCATGAGGGCCAGGGAAGCTGACTAGGTTGTTCTGCATAATAAATAGGCACCTGGGGTGGGAAAGGCTGATGAGCAAGGCAGGATAATTTAAGAGTTTTTAGTATCCTGAGTTTTCAAGGTTTAATTTTATATTCCCTCAATCTTTTAGCCACGGGAGAAGGACGTGGCAATCCACTCCCAAAGCAATCCCTAAACAACCAGCCATTGAAAACCCTACGAGGGTCACTATAAGTCAGACCTGACTCCACGGCACCAAACAACAATAATCTTTTAGCCAAGTCTTCAAAATCCACAAATGTATCTTGAAGTAGATTATGTGGGTGAACACATGAATTTATGTGTATGTTGTATGTGCATTTTTATGTAAATTCAGGAGAGAATGAGACCAAACTCCATATCCAGGTCACTTGGAAGAGAATTAGGGCAGCCAGGGTAAAATGACAAAATAATCCATGGCTTGAACTCCTTCTGTCAGCTTAGACTTGAGCCCAGAGCCAGAGGTGACTATATAAAAAAGTATGTTGCAAAATACTGTGAAAGCATTTCAAGGAGGGCATCAAATTTCATCCATTGTGGAATTAGAGTCTGAATGACAATGTTTTTAAATTTTTAAGGGACAGGGAGATACTAGGTAAAGTCAGGGTTATACGTGCATTGGGGAAAGTCTAGTGAGACATTCGAAAATGGCATGAATAAATTGACAAGCCAGGGTGCTAGGGTAGAAGATAAACTACTAAGGAGTATCAATTTTTTTCAAGTTAATTTTCAAATTTAATCTGTTCCCAATCAAAATCCCAACTGTGCTTTTAAATATTTTAATGAATGAATCCAAAGTTCATCTGGAATAGCTAACAAAAAAACTTTAAAAGAAGATTAATGGTTTCACTAGATATTAAAACAGTACAAAGCTAACCACTGTGAAACTTGGTGTGTAAATAGATGGACAAATCAATGAGATTGTGGATAACCAGGAAACAGGAGCTGATGTGCTATTATGTACAACCACAAATCAGGAAGGAGAGGAGGAAGTACTGATGAACATTGCTCAGACTATTTTTTAATTATTTGGGAAATGATCTACTCAATTTTTACATCATTTTACCCAAATAAATTAGACACATTAAGAAATTGGATGTTTAATGAAGTCATAGAAAATAGAAGGAAATGCAGTTGAATATTTGTTATTTAAGTAGAGAAGGCTTAAATGAAACCAAAAGAAAAAATCTTAGAAATATTGACAGATTTAATAACATAAAAATCTTAAATGTCTGTGATTTTAGGTAAGCTTCTTGAACTAAGTGAATGTGGAAATTATCAAACAATACCATTAATATCACACACAAGTAAAATTTTGCTAAATTTCATTCAAAAGTGACTACAGCAGTTTATTGACAGGGAACTGCCAGAAAATCAGGGAAGATTTAAAAGAGGTTGTGTAACTGTCAGCGAGTTTAGGGGTGGTTGACCCCAAAGTTACCTCCTACCCTGAGGAGTTCCCTTTCTCAGGACTTGCACTTAGGGGAGATGCCAGCTCCTTGTCTCTGTTGCTGAAAGGGATTTCGGGACAAAACAGAATATATGCATGAATTGCCGCTTTTGAAGTTACATTGCTCAAGGGGATCCCAGCGGGTGACTGGTACAGACTCACAGGTTGCAAAAGGAGCATTGTCCAAATGCCTAGATTGGGACAGTCGAGGCAATTCCTACGGTATCTAGTCTCAAGAAAATGACCTAGGTCTGTTAACTTCAATTATAGTCCATAATCTGATTTGGCGAGATTCTTGGGGAAGCACTGGTTTCTGTGCAGGTAGTTCTCACAGAAGCTTCTCTTCTTTTGATTGTGCTGGAATTCTCCTCTGATAAGAGGAGGAGAGATGCCCTTTCCTTCCCATGTCCCCAAAATTTTACCTTTCTAGCCCACCTCAGAGTCAGGGATATCTTTGCTGATATCAGATGGATATTGGCCAAAAGCAGAGAAGACCAGAAAGATGTCTATGTTTTATTACACATGCAAAGGCATTTGACTGTGTGGATCATAACAAATTATAGATAACATTGTGAAAAATGAGAATACCAGAGCACTTAATTGAACGCGTGAGGAATCTGTACATGGACCAGGAGGCAGTTGTACAAACAGAACTAGGAAACACTGCTTGGTTTAAAGTCAGGAAAGGTGTGAGTCAGGGCTGTACCCTTTTACCATACTTCTTCAATCTCTATGCTGAGCAAATAATCTGAGAAGCTGGACCTTATAAAGAAGAATGTGGCACAGGATAGGAGGAAGACTTATTAACAACCTGCATTATGCAGATGACGTTAGTTGCAGAAAGGGAAGAGGATTTGAAACACTTGCTGATGAAGATCAAAGAATGCAGCCTTCAGTACGGATTGCACCTCAACATCAACATAACAAAAATCCTTACAACTGTGTCAGTAAGCAACTTCATGATAAAGGGAGAAAAGATTGAGGTTGTCCAAGATTTTGCTTTACTTGGTTCAACAACCAACACAGAAACTGCAGTCAAGAAATCAAAAGATGCATTGCACTGGGAAAAGCTGTTGCAAAAGACTTCTTTAAAGTGTTGAAAGATAAAGGTGTCACATTGAAGACAAAGGTTCACCTGACTCATGAGATGGTATATATTCCATCATATCATACGCTTGTCAAAGCTGGATGTTGAATAAGGGAGACAGGAGAAGAATTGATGCTTTTGAATTATGGTGCTAAAGTCGAATATTGAACATACCATGGACTGCCAAAAGAACCAACAGATCTATCCCAGAAGAAGTGTAACTAGAGTGCTCCTTGCAAGCAAGGATGGCTAGACTGCATCTTACATATTTTGGACATGATGTCAGAAAGGACCAATCCCTGGAGAAGGACATTATGTTTGAGAGAGTGGCAAGACAAGAGAAAAAGGGAGACCTCTACTTATGGATAGACACAGTGACTGCAACAATGAACTTAAACATAAAAAAAGATAGTGTTCATGGCACATTGTTGGGTTAGTATTTCCTTCTGTTGTACATAGGGTCGCTATGAGTTGGACCCAACTGGATAGCACTTAACAACAACAACTTGAAAGATATTCAAGAAACTGTATATAAATTTTATATTAGATGCAACAAAGTATAATATATGTAAACTCTACATAATTTAATAAAATGTTAATTTTGTCCCTATTTACCCCCTCCTAATTAAAAAAAAAGGATAAAAGATATAAACATACGGGTCGCAAGAGAAAATGTTATCAAGTATCTGAAGTATCTGAAATACATTTAAAATTATTAATAAAACTTTTAACAAAGTATCATTTTTACCTACTAAAAATTATAATAGGATGTTTTTAAATTGAGAGGATCTTTAGCAAGATAGGCTACAGGGAAATGGGCACATATAGTTTGAGGAATAGAAACAGGTTCAACAATTTTGGAAAATAATCTTTCATTGCATTGTGTAAAAAGAAGTATAAGTTATAACATTTTTAACCCAGGAAAATTCACATTTATAGAAACTTTTATTAAACGGAAAAATAAAATGCAAAGGTTAATGTGGCAGATATTAGCTATCCTGGCATTTATAATAGTAAATACCAGAAAACCAATTTCAGTTCTCTTGAGTATAGGTAGCCTGGAGCTGTACCACTGTGGTGATCAACCTCCTCAGAGCTGGGAAGCTAAGCAGGGTCAGGCCTGGTTAGTGCTTGGATAGAAGACCACCTGGGAACACCAGGTGCTGTAGGCTTGGAAGAAGCACCTGGCAGCCCACTCCCAAAACAAAATCAGCCACTGGAAACTCTATGAATAGCAGAGAAGCACTGAAAATAGTGTTTTGTCTGTTGTAGATAGGGTCACTATGAGTCAGACACTGACTCGACAGCACCTAACAAAAACAAAGTACAGATACACAAATACTTTTGGTTTTTGTATTGTGGGTTATTATGCAGTCTTTAGTAAAAGTCGCTGCCAGGTGTGGTAGCACATGCCTGCCATCCCAGTGGCTCAAGAGGTGGAGACAGGATGATCACAAGTGCAAGGCCAGAGGCAGCCTGCATAACTTAGTGAGACCTTGTCACAAAATTTAAAAAGATTTAAAAGGGATTGTGATGCAGCCCAGTGGTAGAGCACACAAAGTATGTGAAAGGCCCTGGGTTCAACTCCCAAGAACTACAGGGGGGAAAATTATTTGAAGGAAGTTTAGAGGAAAATGCTAATAAAAAGATCAAAATGCATCTACAGTTTAGATCACAGCTGGGCAAATCAATCTTTCTGGAAGAAGGATAGCATAAAATACTAACCATGATTACCTCTTATTGAAGATATCAAAGTTGATTATTTTATTCTCTTGATGCACACTCTAAATTTTTTCTCAGTTTTGCATAGTGAGCCTGTATCATTTTCATGTCTCTTACTCCTTTTGAAAAAGGGATGCCATTTTGTCAACATACCATTGCTTCAGTTCTCTTAGTCAGAAATGTCTCCTGTGCCCATAGGTAGAGGGCCCAACACGGCCACCCTTAGGAACCACCACAGAAGCCCATCCAAGCAAGAACAGCTGGTGATTTCTCTAGTTCCTGGTCTTCTGGCCAACTTCCCTTCTTTCTGGACTGCCTGTTGAGCCTCCTTGCCTTCCTGGCAAATTCATCCTGTGTGATTCAGCAATTAGCTAAAATATTCACTTCCTGACCCTTTGCACACACTTACAGAAAGAGTTGGGGTCCCCACCTTCTGCAGGCCCACCATATGGCTCATGCTCTGCTCACATGCACCACACTCTCCCCAGTTGCTAAGCTTTCAGAATAGGGGCACAGTTTCCTCCGCCTTGAACTATAGACTACCATAGGAGTGCAAGAAATACTTTCCAAATGTTTGGGAACTTAAAGAGTGCTACAAAGTTAAACAAACCTACTCTTCCAGATGCAAATGCATTCATTAATTTAATAAACCAACATTAATCTCCTAGTATGAAATGATGCAAAGATTAATGGAGACTGATTTTTTTTTCCTAGAGGGTCCAGTAGTCTGAGAAAATTCAGATTTGTAAAGAATTAATTATATCAAGTAGGATATTCTCTTAGTCTGCAAAATGTTTCCTTTTGGGATTTCTGAATGCTTTTGCTGCTAATGATCCCAGGAATAGGATCTGAATAAAATACCTGAAACAGTCTAAAACCATCTTCTTTTTTCTTGGCAGAATGTTTAAGGACAGAAACATGAAAACAAAGGAGAATACTTTTTTCCCTCCAATTCCTCCTGTTTCCTCAAGAAAGACTTTGAAGCTAACAATGGATTCAAGTTCAATATGTTTTTGGAATGTGTTTGCAGCTTCTTCCTTTTCTAAAAAAGAAAAACATCATTTGACCTATGTCCTAAGAGTCCTGCTATCCCTTCAGCAATGGTTTTCCCAAGAAATGCAAAACTGAAGCAAGTTAACATATTAATGGAGCCAGGGAGCAGGGTTCTTACAAGAACAATAATTAAAGTATGTTAACCATCAACCTCCAGTTTACCCTGTGCACATCCTGTGAGGAAATCCCGCAGACACTGCTAAAGGACCGCCCCACTGCAGAATGGAAACCAAAAGGTAAGGTGTTCTGCCCAAGACCACACTTGAGAGACAGGTATAACTCCATGCCCAATCTTTCTCAACCACAAGGTGCTATCATCCCTCCGAGGCATTGGAGTGGGGCCACATCACATACAGATGGCAAATCCAATACTGAAAACACAAACCTCTCAAAAGCAACAAAGGAGCCTTGGTGAAATGGCATTACCTGAGTCAGTATTGTTAAATATTCAGGGGCCTAAAAGAGAACCAAAGCACAGTGAGAGGAAAAGAAATGGCGATGGCTGTCACTAGAGAGCCAGGTGTTCCTTGAGATAGTCACGTTTACTCCAGTAGAAGAGCAGCCAGCCACTCGTCAGCATAAATAATGATAAATGTTTCTACTGCCCAGTCTTCCCCTCTGACTCTCTGCTTGGACTCACAATGGCTGGCAGGAGGCAGTCACCCAGATCAACAAAGACAGGAATAGAAATTGTAACTAACACTGATGGACTCCCCCACGTTCCACGTGTTTACACACCCTCAAGCTGTGTGTTTAGGCAGCTCTTTCCTGCAGAAGGAAAAGGACCAGAGTATTCGCAGGACTGACGGGGCCTTTCCTCCTGCGGCCATCCTTGGGAGGCACTTCTCTGGCCTCACATCCTGACTCAGTGCCTTTAGACCTTTCTAGAAGGGCAATCCACTCCTGAGGCAATCCCGAAACAATCAGCCATTGAAAACCCTATAAGGGTCTCTATGAGTCGGACATGATTCATGAGGGCACCTAACAACAACAACAAGGGCTATGCCTGCAGCCCTGTGTTGTCTGATCTCATCAGATCTCGGAAGCTAAGCAGGGTTGGGCCTGGTTAGTACTTAGATGGGAGACCGCCTGGAAATCCTAGTTGCTGTAGACTTGGGGAAAGGACCTGGAAATCTACTCCCAAAACAATCAGCTATTGAAAACCCTATGAATAGCAGAGAAGCACTGACAAATTGTTTCATCTGTTATACATAGGGTCACTATGAGTCAGACACCAACTCAACAGCACCTAACAACAACAACAGAAGGGCTAGGGGAGTCTATATCTTTAATAAGAGTAAAAGAAGACAGGATCATGGTCAAGGTGTCTGCTTTTTATTTCAATCCATCTCTTTGTGGGACCTAAACTGGAAAGTGTTGAACATTTCTTTAAGAACTCTTGGCCATTTGGGGTCATTATTCACACACACCAGATACATACTCACAGAACTTCATCACTGATGTTTATAATTGTTTTGACCACAAATAATAATGAAGCTCTGTTCAACATTCCAGATTGGCAGAACTCTCTGGAGCAGACATGGTGATAGGAATTTAAGATCACCTGAATATAAGACTAAAATTGTAACCAGAGTTTTGTGACAAAAGCCCCAAGCTCCAAAGTCTCAACAGACTAGACTTGGCCACCCATCCTGGATACACCAATTAAAAATATGAGTAATGGTGAAAAGTAGAGAAAGGAGGTTTAATCAATGTGCACATTGAGAAAAACAGATGAGAAATCTACCTTCTGGGTGCTGACATGAGCTTTATGCTTACTAGAGGAAGAAGCAGGGAAAGGGTATGAAGTAGGCACAAGTAAGCAGTGTTAGTTCTGCAAAGTAGTCCCAAGAAGTTGTTGTCACTATCATCGTCTGAGGGGAACAATCTGGTTCCCACAAGATGATTATTCCTGTACCACGGTCCAGCCTGACCATCACAGATACTTGTCCTCACCTTGGGGAGGGGAAGGGTGTTGTACTTTGAGGCTCGCCATGGGGATAGTTCCCATCCCTTATAAAAGAGATGACTATCAATCAGTTCTGTTGCTCTTGGTATCCAAAGTGACTGTAGAAGAATGTGACTCAAGAAGAAAGCCTACGAGGCAAAAACAGAGCCAGAGAGGGACAAAATGGAGTCAGGCCACTGACCATTGTCCTCCCTCACTTTTAGTTACCTTGTAGGCCCAAGTGAGGAGACAATGCTTTTTAGAAAAAAGCTGTTTCTAGGTGCCTGTTATAAAATTTCATCCCTCATAACCATCTGGAGACTCTTTTGAGAGTTTGGGGATTTAAGAATTCATTCAGTCTTTGTTCTTACTGTTTTTGAGAACCCACAATCTGTTGGGCACTATAAGTATTGAGGAAAAAGAGATAAAGGACCTCCTGGATTCCAGTGAAATCTCAGTCTATAGGTAGGATATGCGAGCATCTCAGAAGCGAGCCAATGATCTTAACACAATGTGCAAAGAGCTTCAAAGTTAATATTATACACTGACTGCATTCCCATTTTATGCCAAACTGCATTAAGTTCTCAGGATATATCATAATCATCTTGTAGAATCTCCAAACAACCTGTTGAGGAAATTACTGGTCTGTCTCATAGAAGAGGACCCTGAGGCATGTGTCCATGGTCACAAATCTTGTCACTAGTGGAGCCTAGGCTTGATCCTGGATAATGTAGCCTGAGTTTCTTGCTTCTTAGCTACATCATTGTAGAACAAGCACAGGTTAGGAACGATGCACAGAGCTGGTTAGGAAGAAAGCTTTCTTGTCAAATATTATAAAGGATTAAAAGGAATCAGCCATGCAGAAAGCGGGGAGAA
>VMDO01038407.1:0-13515 GCA_007922755.1 Pedetes capensis
TATAAATCCCACTTGGTCGTGATGAATAATCTTTTTTGTGTGCTGTTGTATTCTGTTTGCCAGAATTTTATTGAATATTTTTGCATCTAGATTCATAAGGGAGATGGGTCTGTAATTCTCTATCTTAGATGAGTCTTTTCCTGGTTTGGGTATCAGGGTGATGATAGCTTCATAGAATGTATTTGGGAGTGTTCCCTCCAAGTTGAACCATAAAAATCAATGATAAAAATTTTTAAAATAGTATTTTTTTTACAAAAAACTAAGTATTCACTTCATCACTGATTAGCCATATCTTCTTAGGAGTGTTATTGCAGAATCAGTTTATACATCTGTAAAGTCAAAATAGTACTTCTTTCATACACTTTTCTAAGCATTAAGTGCAATAATATACATACAATCCATTCAGCCCTCTGTACCGCGAATTCTACATCCATGGATTCAATCAATTGCAGACCAAAAATATTTTTAAAAAAATCACATACATACTGAGCATGTACAGACCTTTTTTCATTTCATTATTCCTTAAATAGTACAGTATACCAACTATTTTGATAGTATTTGCGTTGCATTAGTTATGATAATCTAGAGATGATTTAAAGAATATGGGAGGATACATATAGGTTATATGCAAATATTAGGCCATTTTATATAGAGGACTTGAGCATATGTGGATTTTGTTATGCATAGGGCATCCTGGAACTGATCTCTCATAAATATAGAGGGAAAATTATATAGAACTTGACTTAATTCCTGCAGTATAGGCAGTGCCCCTGAATGAAGCTTATTCTTAAAGATAGAAAGAAGAGAGAGAATTTGATACATATTTATTATCTATCTTTATTTCCTAACACTAAAAATTTCCTCATGTTCCCTGTATCCTGAAAATTTCATGAGGTATATGCAAAGTATAAATGGAATGGTATCTGTAATATAGAAATAACTCAACTACTGTTAAGTTATATTATTATTCTTTCTCATCTAAGTCAGGACCTTAGATCTATTCCATTTAAGTCAGGACCTTAGATCTATAACTCATCTTAGTGCTCAAGTGAAAAAATTCTTAGATGTTCTCTTTAGGAATCAAAATGTTAGCTGGCCACAGTGGCTCATGCTTGCAACCCCAGAGACTTGGGAAGCTGAGGCAGGAGGATAACAGGTTCAAAGCCAGAGGCAACCTGCATAACTTAATGAGACCCTGTCTCAAGGAAAAAAAAAATTAAACCTGGGCTAGAGATCCAGTTCAGTGGTAGAGCACTTGCAAAGCATACATGAGGCCCTGGATTCAACTCCCAAGTATCTAAAAAAAAAAAAAATTTAAAAGACTCTGTCACGCCTTCTAAAACTAACCTGCAACTGGGACGTAAAGGATAAGTAGAAATTTCCCAGAGACAAAAAGCAAATAGGAGAGTTTGGTAAAATCTAAGATCAAGGTGCACAGGTATGGTGCACTAGATGGACTTAATGACAGTCACATGGCAGTGTGCAAATGAAGAGGAAGTGCATTATGAACTTGGAGCTAAAGATACGACTGTATAACATCCCCAAAACATACCATTAGCCAGGATGCCAGCCCTGTTGTCAAAGGAGATCTGGAATCCAAACAGTTCACACGCATGGCCTACTGTAGTCCTGGTCCAAGACAACCTCATCTTCTTGGATATTTGCTGTACCTTCTCCCCTTGGACTTCCCATTCCCACCATTGGCCCTGCAGAAGACAAAGTCATTGCTCTCAGACCCAAGTCAGATCACCCAAATTGTTAAATATTTCAGTAGTTTATTAATATTTTTTTGGTATGGAGATACCATGGTTTATTTATTTTACCTGTTGAAGGATATTTGGTTTTTTTCCAGTTTGGGGGCATTATGAGTAAAGCTTATATGAATAAATATCCATGTGCAGATATTTTGCGAACAAAATTTCTTGGATAAATGCACAAGAATTTAACTGCTGAGTGGCATCGTAGCTACACGCTTAGTACTATTTCTTTTTTTTTTTTAATTGGACATTTTTAATGTACACCTTAATGTGATTCATTCTGACATGCTTTTCATTGTGGCATTTACATATATGCATTTTGATGTACATTATTCATATAGGTTCCCCCTTATCCTCTTGTATGCCTCCCCCCCACCCTCCCCATCTAAGTCTTCTCTATCATTTACTTGGTAATATTTTTCTGTATGCACTTGAGTCCCAGTTCTGTTTGAGATAGAAATTTTTCCTGTAGCGAACTTTGTTATTATCTTGTCAGAACAATTGCATGCATTTTCTAGACCATTTATATTGACACCATTCTTAGCTTTTTTTTTTCATTTTATTTTGATCCGACCTTTGAATAGGATGTTTCCTCCTTATAATTTTGATTCAACTCCCACACATGAAAACATGTGGTGTTTCTCTTTCTGAGCTTGGGTTCGTTCACTTAAAATAATTTCCTCTAATTCCATCCATTTTGCTGCGAATGACCTTATTTCATTTTTCTTGACTGCTGAGTAGTATTCCATCGTGTATATGTACCATAGTTTTTTTATCCATTCTTCTGTTGAAGGGCACTTTGGTTGATTCCATATCCTTGCTATTGTGAAAAGTGCAGCATTGAACATGGAGAAGCAGGTGTCTCGGTGGTATGATGACCCATCTTCCTTTGGGTAAATTCCCAGTAGTGTTATAGCTGGGTCATACGGTAGATCTATTTTCAGTTTTTTAAGATATCCCCATCTTGATTTCCACAGTGGCTGGACCAATTTACAGCTCCACCAACAATGTAATAGTGTTCCCTTTTCACTGCAACCTCGCTGGGTTGCGCAGGCTGCCTGTGATCTCGGGCTTGCGGTCCTCTTGCTTAGTACTATTTTTTGTTGTTATGTGCTATTGAGTGTGTGTCCGACACAGCACCACCTTACATACAACAGGCCAAACAGTATTTCTGCTATTCATAGGGTCTTTGATGGCTGATTGTTTTTTGTTTGTTTCTTTTTTTATTGGAAATTTTTAATGTACACCTTAATGTGATTCATTCTGACATGCTTTTCATTGTAACATTTCCACAATTATAGAAAGAAAGTTCACTACAGAAAAGTTTCTATCTTAAACAGAACTGGAACCCAAGGATATATAGAAAAATATTACCATAAAAAAGCAAGCAAATGTAAGAGAAGTCTTTGTGGGGGGTAGGATGGGGGAAGGAAGCGCACAAGAGGGTAAGGGGGAGCTTATATGTATAATGTACAACAAAATGCATATATGGAAACGGCTGATTGTTTTTGGGAGTAGGTTGCTGGGTCCTTCTCCCAAGCCTACAGCACCTGGTGTTCCCAGGCAGTCTCTCATCCAAGTACTAACCAAGTCTGACCCTGCTTATCTCCCAAGATCTGACAGGATCCGACATCACAGTGCTACACTGCAGGCTACAGTTTTGCTTAGGCTGTCCTTGAACTCACAAGCTTCCTGTCTTATCCTCCTCAGCTTACATGTGCCACCAAAACCAGCACTTAGTGCTATAGTTTGATCTTAAATGTCCCCCAAAGCCCATGATTGAAATATTTGGTTTCTAGAGTGGAGTTCTTGGGAGGTGGAGGAAACTTTGGGAAGTGAGGCCTAGTAACATGTTTAAAGACAAGAGGGTGTGCCCTCAAGGAGGATTGTGGGAATGCAATCACACAATCTCTCCCTCTCCTGATTTTTCATGCTCTGGTTATGAGGTGAAGAGAACCACAAAGGCTCTACCCTCATGACCTCAGCTAATTCTAATCATCTCCCCTTGGCTGCATCTCCAAGTACAGTCACTTCGAAGGTTAGAGCTTTAATTGTGTGTGTGTGTGTGTGTGTGTGTGTGTGTGTGTGTGTGTGTGTGTGTGTGTAGATGGGAACACAGTGCAGTCTGTAGTACTATCCAAAGCTATTGAGTTTATTCTTGTGTCTGTGTCAAAAATAAATTGGCCACATTTTTGTAGGACCATTACTGGGCACTCTGCTTTATTAACTTATATCCCTGTCTTGATAATACCACACTGCTTTGGGCACTCCAACTATATAGTGTATAAATATATAGACTGATGCTTCCTACTTTATTCTTGTTTTTTAGAACTGTTTTGGCTACTCTAAGATCCATGTTCCTATATATAAATTCTAAAATAAGCAATATCTATTTGTAGAAAAACCTTGCTGGGATAATAAGAACTACATTAAATTGTCTAGATAATAAAAAGTACATTAAGAAAAGAAATATATTAAATTGATAGGTCAATTTGGGAAGAATTGATATTTTTACTAGTTGAATCTTTCAATTTATGAACATCATATTTTTCTCTTCATTTATTTATGTACTGTTCTATTTATTTCCATATTTTGAAATTTTTAAAGTATAGAGGACATAACACATTTGTTAAGTCTATACTTAAGTAGTACATTTCTTTGCAGTGTTTTTAAACGGTATTGTTCTTTTTAATTTTGCTTTCCACATGTTCCTTATCAGCTAGTGAAAGTTTGCTTGAATAGCGAGGCATAGTGGCACATGTCTATAATTCCCCCAGTGCATAAGGAGGATGCAGGAAGATCACAAGTATAGGGCAAAGGCAGCCTGTGTAACTTAGCAATACCCTCAAGATACAAGAGTGAAAAATGGGTTGGCGGTGTGGCTCAGGGTAGAGCACTTGCAAAGCATGCATGAAACCCAGTACCACAAAAAAAGGTGTGTATTTATTTCATGTGTAGTTCTTGTATTCTATAAACGATGAATTTACTGGGAAGTTCTAGATGAATCCTTGTTTATTTGTTTTATTAGCTTGTTTACTATTTCGATTCCTTGAGATTTTTATGTGAGCAATTATGTCATCTTCAAATATATATCATTTTCTTTCTTTCTGATCAGAATTTTTCTGATTCTTTTTCTTACCTGATTGCAGTAGCTAAAACTTCAAGTACTATGTTGAATAAAAGCGATGAGAGAACATGTCCTTTACTGGTTCCCAATCTTGAGGCAAAGTCCTTCATTATTAATTATGATGTTACAGGTATTTTTCTAGATGCTCTTAAGAAATTCACAAAAGGTAATGTAATTGATTATGTTTACATCTATTTTTACTCATTGCCATGGTTCAGATGGGAAACATCTCCCAAAGGCCAATGTGTTAAATGCTTGTGCTCTACCCATGGTGCAATTTGAAGGTGGTGGGACCTTTAACAGGTGGAGCCTACTTGGAGTAAGTCATTAGGAGCATGCTCTTGAAGGAGATATTAGGACCCCTTGTGCTCTCTTCTCTCTCTCTCTATTTTTGCTCACTGGCTCCCACGAAGTGAACAGGGCTTTGCTCCCCTGAGCTCCCGCCATAATGTGCTGTGTCATTGCAAGCCCACAACAATGGGGCCATGGAACCGTGGACTGAAACCTCTACAACTGTGAGAACTTTCTTTCTTTAAGTTGATTATCTCAGGTATTTTTTTCATAGTCACAGAAAACTGACAAATCCAGACAATTTGTACTGAGAAGTAGGATTATTGCTGTTACCATGCCTGACGTCGTAGTTCAGAAGACTTTGGAATTTGTTTGCCGGAGGAATTTTGAAAAATTTGGAGAAACCTTCCTGGAATGCTATAAATACAACTTGACAGGTGATTCTAGTAAGGACTCAGAAGACAAGAAAAGGCTATGCTGGTAAGGTTTCTGATCAAAATAAGGACTCAGCTCTACTAGGAATTGGAATAGAAACTACCTATGAAGCACTCTAGCAAAAAACTTGCCTACATTTTGTCCACCCAGTAATACTTTATATAAAGCTATGCTTAAACGTAACTGACTGGCTTATCTGACAGAGGAAATGTGAAGGTACTGAAGCATTCAGGCAGTAATATGTGTACTACTGGCTGGTTTTAGCCAAATTTAGAGTGAGAAATAGTGACAAAGAAAAGCAGAAAAATATGGAAAACTTGTATTTCAGCCAGAAAAGGAGCACATTTAAAAGTGTTACCAAAGAGATTTCCATTGCTAAACTATTGGAGAATTTTTTAGCATCATTCTCCAATAGATTAGCACCATTAAAAAGAAACCAAGTAATTTGCAGCAAGTCAACAGGGAATGATGCCTTTTGAGCATATCTCAGGAATTGACAAGACTTTACTCATTGCAACCTCAGAGGTATAACTGTATAAACTCATTTTGAAGATTTTTATTTGAGAAGAGAGTGCTAGAGTACCTTCCTCACACACAGGACCACCCAGGTATTTGCTTCTTAGCATTCATTTCCCCTTGTTCAGTATTCAAGGTACTCAGAAGCTGCCACAGCCTTGGTCTAAACTGCTGTTTAGCCTAGTTACAATTTGTGCTGGCAACAGGCCTTGGCATTATCCGTGTGATGCTAGTTTTGTAGGAATGTAGAACTTAAGAGTTATGGAGTCATAGAACTTTCCTCTGAGATTTCAAAAAGAAAAAGCCATCAGTGTATGTGAGGGTCAAAGTCACTGAAAGCAGCTCCTGATAGGGCAATTTCCATGAAGTTATAGAAGTGAAGCCAAAGCTGCAGTGCAGCTCTCAGTAAGTTAGACATGCCAGTAATGTGGAAAACCTGTATAAGGAAGCTACCAGCAGTGAGAAGAGCCAGCCCAAGAGAGTGGCGAGGTGAGCTACATACAGTAAGGCCACAGGGATGGGGCTGCCCTGGCCCTTTGAAGCTCACATTATATGCTCTTATATTAGTCAACTTGTGGATTGCTATGACAGAGAAACAAAGCATAGCCAGTTTATGAGGGGAGAGATTAATTGGAAGCTCACAGTTAGAGGATTTCTGCCCAGAGGCAAAACAGGCACATGGGATAGTGGCAGGACAAATGTGGCAGCAGGTGACAGGGCCCATGGTAGATGGCCTTACAGCATGGCAGGGCATGAGCAGAGGGAAAGAGTGACCAGATCCATGGGTCCAGGTAAAAACCTCCAAAGGGCTGACCCCAAGGACCCACTTCTGTAAAACTATAATATCACCTCCCAAAGTCCCATAATCTCCCTGAACAGCACTACCAGCTTGGGACAAAGTGTTCAAATACATGGCCTTTGGGAGACATTTAGATCCAAACTATAATAACCTGAATTCTGGATGTGGAGCTATAGGTTTAATATTTTTCCTGTCTGATTATGGTCTTGCTTTTGGGTGATCCCTGCTTACTCATTTCCTATCCCTCTCTTTCAGAATTGGGATGTTTACCATATGCCTTTGTAAGTTGGAAATTGTGTAACTTTTTTTATGATCTTTACAGAAGATCACAGCTAAGAGTTTGCCTTGAGTCTCAGAGGAGACTTGGTTTTGGACTTTCAAGTCATGTTGGATCTGTTAAGACTATGGACACTCTTGGAGATGGGACATATGCATTTCACATTGTGAGATGGAGATGAGCCTTTGGGGGCCAGGAGCAGAATACTATAAATTGGGTCCATGTGTTGGAGGCCTGGCCCCCAGCTTGTGGCACTATAGAGATATTGTGGAAACTTTAAGAAATAGTGCTTAGTGGAAAGAAGTTAGGTCATTGCAGAGGGCACAGACCTTTGAAGGAAATATTGAAACCTCTACCCCTTATGATTTATCTCTTTGTTTCCTGGGTGCCATAGGGTGAACATGCCTCCTCTTCCACATGCTCCCATGGTACAGTGTGCCAATACAGGCCCATAGCAATAGGGCCACATGACCATGGACTGAAAGTTCCGAAACAACAAGCCAGATCAAGTCCTTCCTCCTTTTAAGTTGATGATCTCAGGTATTGCATCATAGTAATGAAACACTGACTAACACACTCATTTTGATACTCTTTCCTCCCTACAGCTGGAAGGCTTCCTCTGTTATCATTTCCTGTCTCTAAAAAGAACTTCCTTTAAATATTGTTTTAGATTAAGCTTGCTAGAAACAAGTTCTCTTGGTTTTTACTTGTAAGAAAATATCTCTATTTTCTTTCAACCCTGAACAATATTTTCAAGGTAAATAGAATTCATAATGGAAAATTTGTTTCTTTTAATATTGAAAATATCTTGCAACCCTCTGAAATGCATTGTTCTGGTTGAGAGATGAATTCATTTTCAAGCTCTTAAGTTTCTCTCTGGCTGCTTTCAAGATGTCTTTCTTTGTATTTAGTTTTTAGAAGTATAATTATGGTTTATCCTCTTTAGGGTTCATTCAGTCTCTTGAATCTGTATATCTTTGCTCATCCAATACTAGAAGTTTTCAACATTATTTATTTGAACCAGGGCTTCAAACAATGAAAAACTGAGTTCAAGTTTAATGTAGAATCCAGGCGTTAAAAATTAGAGGGTTCAGGTTTAATTCAGGTTCAAGTCCAAATCCTATATGTAGATATCATGGCTTCAAAATGAACCCAGACCCAAACCCAGAACGCATTCTAGTTAAAGAATTTAAAATTATTTTTCTAACTTAAACTTGAATCCAAACCCAGTGAAAAATGGGTTCAGTTTCAGATTTTAATTTTATTTTTGTATTGTTGTTGTTGTTGTTAGGTGCTGTCGAGTCGTGTCTGACCCATAGCAACCCTCATAGGGTTCTCAATGACTGTTTCAGGATTGCCTTGGGAGTGGGTTGCCACATCCTTCTCCCATTTTTGCAGTGCTGGGAATTGAACTCGGGACATCAGAGACTGCAGAGCAGCGCTTTGCTGAGCTAAATCCCATCCCCATTTTTGTATTATTAACTTCTTAAAAATTGAAAAAAAAAATGAAAAAAAAAATCTTTCATCTACCTACAGATAGGATTAAAAATTTAAACCTGAACTGAACACAAATGTGCTAAATTCTAACATAACTATCTGACAACTGAACCTGAATCCAATTTTTCATGGGCCTGAAGCCCTACTTTGAAAGCATTTTCAGTCCTATTCCCTTTTCCTGTTACTCTGATGGTACAGTTGTAGTTCTGTTGTTAATATCTCACAAATTCTTGAGCCTCTGTTCATTATTTTCCAGTTTTTTCTCCTTTGCTCAGATTGTACCTGAGCAAAAATCTATTGGCATGTCCTCAACTTCAGTGACCCTGTTTTCTATCATCCTACTGTACTATTGAGCCACCTCTGAGAGGGGATTTTTTTTTTTTTTTTGGCAGCTACTGTATTTTTCAGGTCTATATTTTCCACTTAGTTATTCTTTTATAACTTCTATTTCCTTGCCAAAATTTTCCAATTTTTCATTACTTTCAAGAGAATCTGTAATTGTTTATTATAGCATTTTTGCAAAGACTGCTTTAAAATCCCTGGATTTTTCTTGCCATTGGCCTCTGTCAGTCATGATTTTCCTGTTCTTAGTATGATGACTGACTTTTGCTTGTAACCTGGATATAATGGATATTTCATCAGGAGACTCTGGATTCCACCTAATTTTCTTATTTTAGAAAGCATTCCCACTACTTTGGTATAGGTAAGTGTATATGTTCTCCTTTCTTCTCAGCTCTGACAATAGCACCCAGGCAAATATGAGACATCAACTTACAGCTGCATCATTGTAGAGCAGCTGGAAGCAGGGTGAGTTCAGGCCCATGTATCCTTAAGGACACATCTCCTTTGGATTTGGGGCACCATGTCATACCCCTTCTTTGCCTATGAGTGGAAGGTGGGACATCAGCTCCCCCGTGAACCCTAATATTGCCAGAAAAGGGAAGCAAATAACTTATTCCCATTATGTTATTATTGCATGACGTGAGTGAAGGTCAGCCCTTTATTGGGTCTCATTGACATCAGGGATGAGGAGAGGGACAAGTTGAGGGAAATTAGATCCACTGCTCACCTCATTTTGCCTTATTAATGATAGTCAAGTGATTAATGAGGTTCATCTCCCCACTGGGATCAAGTGACACTGGGGTGAGGGAAGTGGAGTGCAACCTTGTTAACTCTTGTTGGTGACACGTGGGGATGAAGTCTCAGAGTGATGCTCAACCTGACAGCACTATCCCAACAGGGGAATCTGAGCACCCATGGTTTGCAGGATGCAGGTGGAAGATCAGCTCTCTGATGTGCCCACTAACACTGCCAGGGGAGAAGGTAGGAGCTCCCTGTCTATGTTTGTCACATGTGTGGAGGAGTATGGTGTATTTGACATGTGACTGAGTGTGTATTTGAGGAAGATTTTGCCAAGATTGTTTTCTCAGTCTTGTGTTTAGGAACAAGCTACCATTGGAGTTTGTTTTTTGTTGTTGTAATTGTTGTCATTTTGTTTTGGCAGCTGCCTATTGGTGGTTCTACATGAGAAAAATGAGACTTCTGCTGCATCCTGTTCAGGCTATATAGAAGCAGAAAGAAAACCAGAGTATTCATAAATTCTGTTCATCAAGTCCTAAAGTCCCTAGATAGTCCATCTTCTTTGCATCATGAGAGTGTCACAGTCTTCTATGCATATTTGCTGTGTTGTGTCCAAGATGCTCAGTGGTAAGTGGAGGGACCTGGGCATTATGGGGCTGCTGCTTCTTAGAGTGGGAAATCTTAGGCAGTGTTCTTTTAACAACATGACCCACCCCCCTCCTGGCTCTCCAATATCATCGGGCCTTGTGCTTTCTCTGCCTTTGATTCCTTCCAAGCACAGTGGTCTCCCCACTATTCCTCAAATATTCCAAGGATGTTCCCATCTCTGGGCCTTTGCAGTTATTTTTTTTCCTCTAACCGAGGCAATATTCCTATAGATAGCCATATGGATGCCTCGTCTGTGTCCTTCTGATCTCTGCTCAAATAATTTCTTCTATGTATAGTCCTCCTAAATGACCCCTCATGTAGTGGCAACCCTGACCCCAGAATTTAAGGTCCCCATCACTTGGCTTTATTTGGATCCATTGTGATCATTGCTGTTGTTGTTAGGTGCCGTGGAGTTGGTGTCTAACTCATAGTGACCCTACTTATAGCGGAAGAAACAGTATTGTTAGTGCTTCTCTGCTATTCATAGAGTTTTCAATGACTGATTGTTTTTTGGGATTGGGTTGCTGGGTCCTTCTCCCAAGACTACAGCACCTGGTGTTCCCAGTTGGTCTCCCATCCAAGTACTAACCAGGGCTGACCCTGCTTAGCTGCCAAGATCTGACGAGATCAGAGGCCGCAGTGGTATGGCTGCAGGCATTGTGATCATTTGTGGCAATGATTGTGATCATTACCATTGGCCATATACCCTTAATTGTTTATTATCTGTCCCTTACACAAGAGTAACAGTGAGCCCTTTATGTTTGTTTTGTTTCCTCAATAATAGTTGTTTTTGTTATTGTCGTCATTGTTGTTATTGTTGTTAGGTGCCATGGAGTCAGATCTGACTCATAGCAACCCTCATAGGGTTTTCGATGGCTGATGTTTCAAGATTGCTTTGGAAGTGGATTGCCACATCCTTTTCCCATTATTGCCATGCTGGGGATCAAACTCAGGTCCTCAGAAAGTATGGAGCAGCACTCTACCAAATGAGCTAAACCCTAGGCAATATACAAGGAAATAAAAATTATCCTTCTCATTTTAAGGTTAAGAAACTGATGTACAAATATATTAATTGATATTAATTAAGTTTAGTTTCTTCAAGGAAGAACATTACCCTGCACAGATGGAGAAAAGGATGCTTTCTGGACTCCCTTTTTATGGCTAACAGTCAATTCATGGGACAGTCACAAGCTGAATATGTTTCACCAAGGGTAGGACATTCAGTGTCAGCTGGTTTTACTGTTAGAGAAGGCCCGTCTAGATTTGTACCTATGGCCATGTTCGTGGAAGATCATGGAAAAACATTTTGTCTGGTAAAATTCACACCATTTCTCAGGCACCTCTTCAATCACTCAATGTCAATGCTCAGGACCTAAGTGCTGCGTAATGTTCATTACTTCATCATTATATTTCAATTTCAAAAGTGCTCCTCCTATTTGTTTTCTGAGAATCTCTTTTGAAACTTATCAGGTAATTAGTTGATCAGCTTACCTTTCAGCATCAAGTGGTATTTTATCTTAATCTAAGATGTTTTTAATAGCAAGGTATCACTGATGTGATAATTCAATTCAAAAACCTCCAGAGACTTCTGTACATTGTATTTGTCATACAAAAGCAGAGACCTACTCAAATGGAAGGTGAATATCTGTGTTTAGTTATATTTAGCACTGCTACTAACCTATGAATTGAAGACATAACTATCCTGAACACAATAGGTATAGTATATAAAATAAAATAGATACTATTTGTTTACTATAATATTACAATTACTGATATATATTTAGTGATAAATTTGCTTTAAAAGTACAGCAATGGGAACACATTCAGTTAGCTTGTGTGGTACTTATATAAAGTACAGCAATCAAAACATTTTTGGTGTTGGGTAGCAACCACATCTCTATAGTTAGGGATTTTTTTAAGCTTACAATATATTCTAAAATATAGTGACTAGTTAGTTTGGTCATTGTACCAAGAATGCTTAGGATTTTCCCTTAGTTTCTGCATCTTTCAGGAAGAGGATATAGTGCAGTTATTAGGGCAGTTATCAGGATATGGTTATAATCCCCCACCATGACTGAAATATGGAATTTGAAAAATTATTGCCAGAATTATGTCTACTTCTCAAGACTGCTGAGTGACAGAAACTCCCAAGAGATGATGTAAAATACAAAGAAAAGAGCCATGCTCAGAGGCAGAAAATCTGAAGTGCACAGAGTGTAAAGCTGGGATAACTGATTTCAACTCCTGACACTTTCCCCTCCCACATTTGGGACCTTAAGCAATGCTATGGTCAAAACCTAAACACTAATACAGTGCTATTAGGAGATGGGGTCTTTGGAGAGTTATGAAGTTATAAATGAGATTAGTGCCCATATGGGAGAAGATTCATAGATGACTCTTGCCAAACACAGAGTCTGCCAAGGCCTTGATCTAGGAATTCCTACCCTCCAGAACTATAAGAAATAAGTTGCTGCTGTTTGTTTGTTTGTTTGTTTGTTTGTTTATGTGGGCTATGCTCTTTTATGATAGCAGCCTGAGCTAATGGAGATAAGTTACTTATCTACACAAGGCTTCCACATGTATAAAATGAAAAAATTTAACAGCCCCATTCATAGGATTAACACGAGGTTCAGATGTGTTAATCTTCATAAAGCACTGAGAACAATAAGTGATACACAAGTGTTGTTGCTGTTGTTAGATGCCATCGAGTCATATCCCACTCATAAGCAACCCTCATAGGATTTTCAATGGCTGGTTGTTTCAAGATTGCTTCAGGAGTGGATTTTCATGTCCTTCTCCCATTTTGGTGGTGCTGGGGATCAAACTTGGGTCCTCAGAGAGTGCACAGCTGCATTCTACCAACTGAGCTAAATCGCAGCCTACAGAAGCATTGTTGTTGTTGTTGTTGTTGTTAGGTGCCGTCGAGTCGAGTCCGACTCATAGCGACCCTATGTACAGCAGATCGAAACACTTGCCGATTCTGTGCCAGGCAAACCATCTTATTTATGTTTAAGCCCATTGTTGCAGACACTGTGTTAATCCATCTGGTGGAGGGTTTTCCTCTTTTCCGTTGACCTGCCACTCTTCC
>VMDO01038408.1:0-13513 GCA_007922755.1 Pedetes capensis
AAAGGGAGTGTGTACTCAGTGCCAGGGCAAGCAGGCTGGGGATCTAGGTTGGAGCGGAGAGAAGGGGAGATGGAAGGACAAAGGCAGAGAAAAATCAGGAAAAAATCTGCCAGAGGCAATGTGAAACACGTCTCAGCACTGTTGCCTGCAGCCTGAGGAGTTCACCGCCTAGGGACCTCCACTCAGGGTGAGCAGGGTCTTTGGCTACACAGGAAAGAATTTCAGGATGAGTCAGAGGGAAACAAAGTTGTTACTGTCAGGTTCCCTTGGGAGTCAGGTCAGACTCATAGCAACTCTCATAGGGTTTTCAGTGGCTGATTGTTTTGGGAATGCTTTGAGAGTGGATTGCCACGTCCTCCCATTTTTTGTGGTGCTAGAGATCGAAATCAGGTCCTCATAGAGTATGGGAGTGGCACTCTACCAATAGCCATTTGTGAGTTTATTAAGTAGAGATAAGAGACAGTACATGTTTTAGTTAAAGCACAGCTATTTATAGAGAGAATTGTGTCTACCTGTCTGTTTTACAACTATATATATGATTTTGTGGCTTTTGAAGTTACATTGCTCCAATGATATAATTTTCAACCACATTTAAAGATTACACAAAGTTTAAAATTGAGTTTAAAAAATAACCAAAAAAAATGAGCTGGTTTACTTATTTTTCTTAAAGAATTTCCTCAAAACAAGCAGCCATTGAAAACCCTATGAAGAGCAGAGAAGCACTGATATAGTTTCAGGCATGCCACAGTGTTGAGGAGTGTTTCATTCTATTGTTGCTATCTCGATGGCACCTAACAACAATGACATCATTTCTGATACCCTTAAAGAAGACTGGAATACTACTCTTTAAACAATGTGGAAACAAGCTTGCTCTCTTTGACTTTTAGGTTTGGTTTGTTGAAACACAAGCTAAATAGTTCCATTTCATTCAATTCTACATAAAATCATAACAATACCTTTTCAAAAATAAATATTGACATATGAAGAGGTACAGGTAAATTGGAGATAATGTGGAATTTAATAGAAGATTAATATGTTATTATAAGAAAAATGGAAAAGGTGATAGTTTAGAAAGGGATATAAGAAATAAACTCACATTAGCTACTTCTTTCTTGAAATATAGATACTGAAAAATATTTTTCAAAGCTAAAGTAAGAAAACATATTAACCTAGGAGCTGTGTCTCAGGCCTGTAATCCTAGTAGCCACGGAGGATGAGGCAGGAGGATTGAAGGTTTGAGGCCAGAAGTACCCTGTGTAACTTAGGCAGACTATGTCTCAATGTAAGAAAATAAAAAGGGGTGGGAGTTGTGGCTCAGTGGTGGAGTGCTTGCCTAGAATGAGCAAGGTCCTAGTCAAACCCCCAGTACTGGAAAAGAAACAAAATAAAACAAAAACAACAACACCAAAAATAACAAGTCAATGAAATTGGAAAAAGAGACACAAAAATACAATGAATAGATAATTGTTAACTTCCAGGTCAACCACAGTAAGAGTCTACATCTAAACTTTTCAGAAGCATAAATGAAATTTAGCAAAGGAACTCAGATTCCACAACATTTTTGTTAACTACATGACATGGGTTCATTACATAAGAAACTAATGACTTCATTCCTTTTACATAGGGGCGTAATGGCTTTAGCTGTGGCTTTTAATATGTTCTTTACATCCAACTGGTGGTAGTTGGGATGATTGAAAATAATATATTAATGAACAATTAAAATGTTAAATTTAGATATTAGTTAAAAATTTAAAAACACAATTGACACATAATTTAGGTAGTTGCCCCCAATTTTTTTCTTTTTGCCATAACTTATATAAGTGAATTTAAAGTGAAACATTAAATATTTAATGAAACAAGTGATGCACAGATTTGGAAAATATGTGAAAATGATATGAAACTAACTGATGTTCCAGAACCTTGAAATAGAATGTCATGAGAATGACCTTTGGAGTGCTCCCATTCAGTACTGGGATGTTTCCCTTGTGATTCAGATACTTGTGAAGTCAATTAGGACATCAGAAAGTTGATTGGCAAGCATGGATGCGAACAATGCATTTAGCTAGTTTTTATAAATCTATCAGCAACATCAGTTAATGATCTGGAACCACTTGAGAACAGTATATCTCCTGTGCTTTGAAGATACTATACATGTTTTACAATGTCCAAAAGTTCCTAGCATTACCCAGAGATGGTCTTTATAAGCTCATATTTTAGGAAAGCCCAGGGACCCTACTAAAATGATGATTAATTCTGAAGAAAACAATGTTTATGTCAACTTGTGAGGAAGACAAGAGCCTTGGGAAGGTAGACACTCTGCCTGAAGGAGGTGGCAGCTGAAAAGTGTATTCCCAAAAGGAAACACCAACATTTAATTAAGTTGGAGAGATATTTTTGTTGAGTGTGAAGTAAGGTCATTCCATTTCTACTCTCATTTCTTAACCTGTCTCTTAGTCTGTAAAATAACTTACACAGTTTCTGAGAAGATTAAACAAAATAATGTTCAGTGACAAGCATTTAATATAAGATAAAATTTGGCCATATGGTGTGTGTGTGTGTGTGTGTGTGTGTTTGAGAGAGAAAGAGAGAGAAAGAGAGAGAGAGAATGAAAACTGGTGATTGGGAAACTGAAGAAATTGTATTACTTGGAGAGACGTGTGTGGGAAATGTGGACAGCCTTAAGTTCAGACTTAGAATCACTAAGAGGATAAACTTTTCACTCTGGAGCTTTAATGATGGTGGCAGCAGAAGCTGTGGCAATATCCAAGTCCTAGAAGCAACAAGACTGACCTAGCATTGGGAAGCTCACCTTCACATTGGACGTCCAAGGACTATCTGGGGAGAGAAGGAATGATCCGTGTGAAGAGTCAACAGAAGTTCTTGAGAGCAGAGCAATATGGTGGGAAGAGGATAGGTTTGGAACTGCAAAATAACATCTTAGCCTCTGACTTCGTGTCTGTAATGAGAATGATGGCAGGTGACATTGGTTTGAGAAAAAAAAAGTTAAAAAAGAAATAAGAAATCCAGGTAAAGTACGGAGTGGCAATAAAAGCACTTAGTAAATACTGGCTCAGAAGACAAACAAAACAACAACTAGGACCTCCACTAGCAAAAACACAATGAAACACTGCTATCTCACAGGCTATAGTATGTAGAAGTAAAAGAAAGGATTTTGATAACTAAATGCACTTGTCCTTAGTCTTGGCATCATGCATGCAGCAAATCTATGACCACATAACAAATGCATTTGTTCTTCTGTTTCCATATGGAAAGAGTAGGTCCCTTTAGATTTTGGCACTTCCTATAGGAGTCAAGTTATCAGGTATTTCTTGACCATATATAAAATGATTAAGTTTTCATTTTTAGAATTATTTTTTTGGTCAGGTCAGTTAGTTTCATCTCCAGACATACTTTTTAACCAAGATGAGCAACTTTCTCCTCAACATTTAAAGTGTCTTTTGTTTCCAGGGAGTTAGTACAAGCCAGTATATTTGAAAATACCTTCTGTAGCCTATTTAGTAAACTGCTCCACAGGAAAGAGAGGCATCACAAGGAGTAAGTGCCAGCTCTAAGGGATGCAGCATTTAAGCCTTATGACCCTAGAAAAAGCCACTGGGAAAAATGAGCTGGCCAAGAAAGTGAAAGGGGAACCAAGAGGAAAGGGGGTTAGAGTGCCACATGTGGTTGTAGAGAGCAGGGCCTCGTAGGAAAAGGCTGACTTGAACGAGATTTTCAGTTAAAATGACAGTCTCTGATTTTCTACTGGTTGTCAACTGTGGCTGGATAGAAAACAAATAACAACATTGCTCATCAAAGATTTTGCAGGGAAATGCCTACTGGAGCCAACGCAGGAGCTGACAAGAGACCCAGCAGAGCCAACCAATCAGCAAGGGACCAAAAGCTTGAAAAGGGGGTTTATAGCTGCCTTCAAGCAGAATTTGGGAAGGATTCTACCAGGGATTTCCAACACAGTCCCAGACACTATAGATACTGCTACTCAGACAACATGTGTGAGTTTTCCTCAGCCATCTCTGGGGCCCCTCTGGGTAGTCAGAGGTTCTGTTCTCATTACCTTTACTTCTTTCAGACATTATTCCTCACCCTCTTTACTCCTTTCATTGTTCTAAATAAAACTTTCTCCTTCTATGACTTGTGTGGCTTCTCAAATTCAATGCTTTGATGCGTTACACTTAAGGACCCAGCACCATTGGGGATGCTGCACAATAGGCCCAAGGAAATCCACAGTACCCTCTCCGGTAAGAAAAGGACTTCACTTGTAGCAAGATATGAAGACTGATGCCTATGGGCTTGATTCTCACCAGACACATAAAAAATCACAAGTTAGTGAGATCATGTATATGTGAATTAGCTTGATTAACTCTTTCTACCGTGTACATGTAAATTAAAATATCACATTATACCCCCTAAACCTATACAACTATTATTTCTTTAATTAAAATAAACTTTAAGCAACCCCCTCTAATCAGTGGAATTTACCTTATAGGAAGAGAAGAGGTTGTACCTATACTAGGATCCTCATCAAACAAAGAAATAATGTTGAAATGTTGACAAACCAGGCCACCATACAGGAAGTTTCACCTTTTCTGGTTCTATTTATAGATGATTGAGTGGTTATTTTTGGTATTTGTATAATCAATCCATTGGCTATTAATGATGAATTTGCCATCAGGAGTACAAAGGAATTCAGGAAAAGGAGGATTGAGTCAATTAAAGGAAGCCCAATGTCACCAAACATGGTGGTTCATGACTGTAATCCCAGCAATTCTGGAGGCTGAGGAAGGAGGATTGTGGATTCAAGGCCAGAGGCAGCCTGTGTATCTCAGCAGGACCCTACCTCAAAAATCAAAAGTGAAAAGTGGGCTGGGGGAGCAGCCTAGTGGTAAAACACTTACAAAGAATGTGCAGGGCCCTGGCTTCAAGGCTCACAAGTACTGCAAAACAAACAAATGAATGAGAAGATGGCCAATGTCTAAATGTATCAACAAAATTGACTTTTACTATCCTTAGTTTTGTCTCTGCAACATATGAAATATTTATAAAGAGCGACCCCTCTTATCTAAGCTCTTTTTGTTGGTGTTTGTCAATTTTGTTGCCATGTAAACTCTGTATTCTCCATGTATCTGTCAACTTGTTGTGCTGTGGGGGTTGGCATGTAGCTGTGATGCTGAAGGCTATACGACTGGTATTTCATACCAGCAGGGCCACCCATGGTGGATAGGTTTCAGCTGAGCTTCCAGACAAAGACTGCCTAAGGGAGAAGGACCAGCAGCCCACTTCTGAAACAATTAACCATCGAAAACTCTATGAATAGTAGATAATCACTGTCAAAAACAGTGCCATAAAATCAGTCACCTAGGCTAGAAGGCATACAGGAAATGACTAGGGAAGAGTTTCTTCCTTTTTTAAGTTTATTTTTTATTTTTGTAGTACTGGGGGTTGAACCCAGGGCCTCACGCTTGCATGCTTTGCAAGTTCTGTACCACCACTGAGCTGTACCCCCAGCCCTTTTTTAAAAAATTTTTGAAACAGTGTCTCACTAAATTAGGAAGACTGCCTCTGTTCTCTAGCTTGTGATCTTTCTGCCTCTGCCTACCAATTTGCTGGGATTACAGGCATGTGTCACCACGCCTGACCCAAGAGTAGAACCAACCTTAATGATGAGAATGGAGTAAAGTTCCTGAGTCCCCCTTTTGCTGATGTGGCATGACTCAAAATGAGAAGAAACTTAGTGACTGCAACATTGGGCTCAAACATAAAAAGATTGTGTGCATGGCACAGTGCTGGGTAGTATTTGGTTCTGTATGAGTTGGATTTGACTTGATGGCACCCAACAACAGAACTCAGTATGCTAAATGACTCCTTACACACTGAGAGAATGATGAAGAGTACTTTATAGTTCTAGTCCTTCTTCTGTTCATTCATGTCATTAAATGAAAGGTCAGACCAAGGATAGATATGCAGAAATAAATTTGTCAGTCTTCTTCAGCAAAACATCTTGGGGAGGAGAAAAGAGAGAGAAAAAGAAAGATAAGAGAATAAGAAATATGTGAATTTTGAAAAGAGAGAGGTTAATACTAACTGGAAAGATGTGAATGAACTTATCCTGAAGGTCCTGAAAGAGAATTCAATGCCATGGATGAGAACAGAGTCTGGCTGATTGTTCAAGCTACTCAGTATCATGTACTCTAGTATCCTCGCCTCTCAAAAAATGGTAATAGCAGAGTCTGCTTCATTGCTTAGTGATATTAAATACATTACTAAATGGAAAATGCCTCAGACATTACATGACATTTAGTCAATGTTAGATGAAAATGGGTTGCTATTAGCATGGAAAAATATGCATGTGAATTAGACATTTGTGCTCATGTTTCCTTTGTGTGTTCCCACCATGGACTTGTTTTCTAAGACTACAGTATCTAATCTGGTCTCCTTCCCATACTGTATACATTTATAGAGATGCATATTAATCTTGGCTGTCAGCCACAACATCTGATTCCAATGCTTACGGAAACAGAGATGTAACATTGAGAAGATGGATTTTATTTAACTCTTTATGAATTAGATATACAAAAACTAGCCATTTCTGAATCAAATTAGGAAAGTTAATACGTTTAGGGTAAAAATAGCTAACAATGGACATTATATATGGACATTTCTGAGGTAATCCTTTTAACCATGTCCTTCACCTAAAGTAACAGAATGGAATATTGAGACTAATTCAATTTTGTTATTCTGATTTTCTGTGCTATTTTAAATAGAGTTTAATCATAGACTGTTAAGGACATCTGTGGTATAATGGAAAGTTGATTGGATTTGGAATTAGAATAATGCTTTCCAAAGTACTGTCTGCAGGAAACTGGTCCTACAACATGTTTGTAAGTGTTCTGTGAAATGAGATTTCTTTGGCTAAATAAGTAGGAAAATGAAGAACTAGCAGATGTGAGTTCAGAAGCTCACTTTCTCTTTATAGGATGTTTAAATTGAAGAAGTTACACATTTATGAACTTCACATGTAACAAACCAAAAATAGCATCTGACAATTTTCTTTTTTTTCCCCTTTTTGATGGAATAAATTAAATTATATACATAAAAGACTGGAGAAATATATCCTGGATATATGTTGATGGACTGGCTTTTGTATTTATAATAAAATAGATTTTAAGTGAGGCTTTCTTAGGTGGCTAATATTTAAGTTTAAAAGAAAAATAATTCATATATGAATTCTTCTTTATGAAAATCCACATACAAATTCTTGGGAAGAGTTCTATCTGCCATTTCAGACTTGGATAAAAATAGAGAACTTGCTATTCCTAAGAAGGGTTTTAAAATATTGTTTTTACTTGAAGGACACATTTTTTCTTTGACTTTTTTCTACATTATTTTTCACTTTCTATTTTTTAACAGAGCCTGCAGCTGTAGCACTGTGGCATCCAATCCTGTCAGATCTCAGAAACAAAGCAGGGCCAGGCCTGGTTAGTACTTAGATGGGAGACCACCTGGGAACACCAGGTGCTGTAGGCTTGGGAGACGGACCCAGCAACCTACTCCCAAAAATCAATCCACCATTGAAAACCCTATGAATAGCAGAGAAGCACTGACAAAGTCTTTTGTTGGTTTTATGTTAGTCACTATGAGTCAGATACCAACTGGATGGCACCTATCAACAAAAAATTTTTAACAGAGTAAAACAAAACCAAACAAAAACTTGAAGAAAGGAAATTTATCAGAATGGTATTTAAATAAAATTTGAGAAAAAATCTAATACTTAATGATATTAAACTATTAGTTAAGAATATATCCAATTATAAAAATAACTTTGTTTTTAAAGCTATGAAAAATGTTTTCACTATGAAGACATGATAGATATTTGAAGAAATAGACACAAGTAGCCTGATGCAAACATTACACAGTGTATGTTGTTGTTGTTAAGTGCTGTCGAGTCATGTCCGACTCATAGCGACCATCATAGGGCTTTCAATGGCTGGTTGTTTCAGGATTGCCTTGGGAGTAGATTGCCAAGTCCTTCTCCCATTTTTGCAGTGCTGAGAATCGAATTTGGGACCTAGGACCTCAGAGACCACAGAAGTGTGCTCTACCAACTGAGCTAAATCCCAGCCACTACACAATGTATACATCTACCAAAATATCACATGGTGCTCCATTAACATGTGTAATTTTTAGACATGTATGGAGACGAACAGGGTGAACTTTATAACAGCTTCTACAAAAATGGGCTAGTATTCCAGCTGCTGTTGAGATCCATTTGAAACCTGGCAGGAAAACTGAATTGCCACTTCTTTCATTCCCTTTCTTCTGCTCCTTATTTGCTTTGGAGGTTTTGGCCACACTCATTAATAAATGTTAACAAGGCCTTTCAAACAGGAACAAGTAAAATGAAGAAAAATAGCAAGAGAGGGAGAGAGAAGTCATAGAAAACAGGAGGAAGAGAGTGGAAAGCAAAACAGAAAAGTATTTCCAAAACTTTTTAAATGCTTGTGTTTGGATATGGACACACATAATGATCTGGTTCATTACCAAAATATGGAAATAGCATCTTCCAAAAATCTATTATTTCCTTTAAACTAAATTTTCCCAATGTGCAAGTTACTGAAAGTGAAGTTGAATCACAGTAAACATCTTAAGAAACCAGATTCAGTTACTCAATAGTACATTCATCCTGGTGGTAAGGATCATTGAAATGGCTGGATGGCCAACGTCCCCTTCATTTTTATTTTCTTAAAAAATAAATAATCTTAATGTTTGAAACACTTGATGGTAGTGACCAAAAAAGTTAAAAGCAGGCAAACACTTGGTTTATGTGGCTATCATTCGAGTAAACAGTTGTTATAAAACACATGTACTTCTGGTTTATTAGAATAGTACTTAGTATCATGAATAATAATCTGCTAAATGATGTTTAAGTGACCTAAAAGAGATTAAATAAGTATATAAGAACCTAAATTAATTTTAATGAATAATTTGTGCACTAATTAACAACTATCTGAATAGGACTAAGATGTTTATTCAAAGTCAATTATTCCTAACTTATTAATTAGTTAATTGAAACAATACTCATTGAACACCTCCTGTATCTCGTACATAATTTTAGTCACTCAAGATATATATCAGTCAACTTTTTACTTACTGGGATAGTTTTATGTTCTGTAAAACCTCTAAAATTAGGTGAAAACATTTAAATTTTGCTCAGGGATTTGTGGGCACTCTATCTTGCTGGGCTTTGCTAAGGTAGGTTGGGTTTATATTTATGTGCAAGAATCAAGTTTACTATACTTATCATATTAGGAACATGCCCAAAACAGTAGGAGGTACTGTAGACATGGTCTTTTCAAGGAAGAATACCTCTGTTTTTGCACTTATTTCTGCCCATATTCAACTGACCAGAGCAAATAACAGAGCTATGTTCAACGTGAATGGAGCAGTAAAATGTACACTTCCCATGCACAAGGGTCAGTATTTGCTAAACAATAAAAGAATAAAGAAATCTATCAAATGCATAACAATAAAGAAAATAGGAAAATACACCTGAATTTGTGGTGCTTACATTCTTGTGGAGTGACAGACAATAACAAAATAATAGAATAACTAATACATGAATATGTTAGGAGATAAAATTTTAAATGGAGTGGTGAGCACAGTATTCATTAAAAAGGTGAACTTTGAGCAAAGTCTTAAAGGTAAATGAATGAATTTAGCCATGAGGCTATTTAAAAAAAAAAATCACATCAGTCAGAGGGTTTAGTCTTTGCTATCATCCTAAATTGAGAGTGTGTCTAGCTTGCTAGAGAAAGAACAAGGAGCCAAAGTAACTGCAATGAGGTGAGCCAGCGTGAGAGTGGGGAAGATAAGTCACGGATGAAGTCACAGAGATTATAGACATAGGATCCATGAAGGTCTTAGTATGTAGATCCCTTAAGGCAACTATTAAGAATTTTGTCTTTCATTTTGAGTGAATTAGGGAGCAAATGAATGGAAGAACTTAGGTCTTGATATTACCAATCAGCTGGATGGGGTCTTTTCCCTATACTTGAATAGAAATCATGGGAAGGCATGGAGAAGCTCTTCCCTGAGAATTGGACAGCAATGAGCAGTGACAGCTGGTAGACAAGAGTAGCAGCAACAAGTGGTGCCTTATAGTTACAGTTCTTACATAGGCTAAGGAAGGCTTGAGCTTCCTCAGCCCTTTAAGTGTTACAGGTTCTATGTAGGCCTAGGAGGTCAGTCCATAAGTGCTGCAATTCTAAGCCCACAAGGCTGGGATTCCTTAGCCCTCAACAGCATGTGGCATGGCAGCTTCTGGGTGAGACGAGGTATTGGAATTCTTCAGTCCTAGACAGTGGCCAGTATTGCAGTACCCCATCCTAAATGTCTGAGACCCTTCATTATACAGACAGCTCTTTAGAGTTCTTTCAGCAACCAGAGCATAAACTCTCTAGTCTCTGGCTCTTTATAGCCTTTTCTTTCACCATTCCTCTTCTTCCTATACTAGGTGTTCTCTTGAATTGTTCAAATACTTCTTTTTTTTTTTTTTGCTATGGCTATGGTCATTGTTGCCATCATTTGGGAGGCAGCTACCTCTGCCCTTCTGCTGTTGCTATTGCTTTTGCTGCAGCTACTGCTTCTGCTGCTACGGTTCATTGTTAATCTTACAACCTCACCTCTTTTTCAACTGTCAAGCATCGGGCCACCTCATTGCTTCTGCAGCTTGGTGTTCTGCAGGCTCTGTTGTCTCTGCTACTCCCTGCCCACTGTCTCTGCTGTTTCTCACCACTGCTATTGCTGCCATTTTACTAATTCTGCTGCTTCTTTCTTCATGTTATCTGTTCAGCCTGCACTAGTGAGAGTAGGCAAAAACAGAACTTGAGAGAAACCTTTTTTGTTGGCCCAATGTTGCAACAGCAAGGGGCAGCACAGGAGGCTATCTGCCAGACGACTCACTCAGTGAACCAAACAACCAGTGGAACCAGAGGAGGAGTGTTTCTATCAACCACAGTGAATCTTTCATGTCAATGAAGGTCTGTGTTTGCACCAATCACATCATAGTCCTTTGGCACCAATGGCAGCAGTCCCTCTGCACCCATCACAGCATTCCCTCTTCTGAGCCACTAGGGGAAGTGTTCCTACTCTGGTCTGAGTAGATCATAGGGTCATCAAGAGTTCACTGATGTTTGTGATAGCAAAGAGCCCAGAGCAAACCACAAACTGAAACAATCATGGCTGGCGCTGGAGTTGTGCTGTAGCAGCAACTGTCACATGGCTTCCTCAAGGCATTAATGAAGTGTTCAGAACCACTGGAGCTTGTTTAAGGGTGGTTCAGCTGGCTACTAGACTGAGAATCTTTCACCCAAGGCAGCTATGGTAGCAAAGGAGAGTCTAATGGTTGCCAATTAGGGAGTCAAATAACTCCATCCCCCAAGACCTGTGATTATTTACATGAGGATAAATGTTGGATTATTATTAGTTAGCATCAATATTGATTTCAACAGTATTTAACAATACTTTTGACAATACCTAATGCCCAGTGCTCCAAGGGGAAGTGGGTCCCCCTCATCTGTCTCTCTGAGACAGAGAATTCAGGATTCCCAGTGTCCAAATACTATATAACGTCAAAGGACAAGATGATCACCAAAGAGTTAGTATGTGTCATAAAACGTGAAGAGGATTCAAGGCAAAGCCAGAGGGCACCACAATATTTAAGAAAAGTTATTTTCCTATATGATATGATATTCCCTTAACTCATACATCCTTTGCAGGAACTAATATAGCTACAAAATCTAAATGGTTTTCCTGTTAACTCACCTTTCTGGCTCAGGAAATGTTTGCCTCGCTGCACAATCTGTTGATCTAACATGGTAAAATAGCTGCGGTCCATTCTCATTAGGAGAATTGTACCTATTGGCTGCCAAACATCTTGATCCTCAGCCCGATTGGGGCATTTTTACAGATTTTTGTCAAGCCTCTTTGGTTATATTTCCAAAGATGCAGAGAGTTCACTTCTTTCTCAGGAAACCCATGACTTTGTTGGTCACTTCTAGAAAAATTCTTCCTTTTAGTTATCTGTTGTTGGTCTTCCTGAAATTTCCAGCCTTCTTTCCAGTCTGGGGCCTTAGGAAAGTCACAGGATATACTATTAATGACTTTCCAGAGAAACAGACCAAATAGGATATATATAGCTGTATAAGAGGAGATTTATTGTGGGAATTGGCTCACACAATTATGGAGGTTGAGAAGTCTCACAGTATGGAAGCTGAGGAGCCAGGAAAGCCAGTCTGAGGTCAAAGGCCTAAGAGGCTGAAAGGGGTGAGAATTAGAAGCTCCAATGTCCAGAAGCAGGAGAAGATGGATGGATACTTGCAGAGAGAGAGAGAGAGAGAGAGAGAGAGAGGAAGAGGGAGAGAGACTCTTCCCCTTTCTTCAGATTTTGTGTTGTATTAGGATCTTTGTTTCTTGATTTCAAATACTAATATCTCCCAGAATCAATGACCTCCAAGTAAAATATTTTGCTCTTGTTTTCTTGTTTACTGTATCATGTAATATGGTTATGGATATTTAAACTCAAATACTATCCTTATCACTCCCTTCTGTCTATGCTCTAGTTTGTGGGTCATAGTTAAATGAACTAGAAATATATATATATATATATATATATATATATATGTATATATATATATATATATATATATGTATGTGTATATATATATGTATGTATATATATGCATATATATATTGCTGTCTATTATATAAGACAGTGGATGTATATTCTACCTTTTTAAATTATTATTTTATAAATGCTTTAATTTTATGAAAGATTTTCTTTATAAAATATGGCTTACTTCTATTACAGAAATTATATAAACCACTAAAAAAGTGAGTTTCTGTTAAAAATAACCAATGTATTAGTCAGGGGCTCTGGTGCATGCTTATAATCCCAGTTGCTGTGGAGGCAGAGGCAGGAGGATTGCAAGTTTGAGACCAGAGGCAGTCTATGTAACGTAGCAAGACCCTGTCTCAAAAAGTAAAAAAAAAACATTGGGCTGGCGGTACAGCTCAGTGGTCCAGCACTTGCAAAGCATGCAAGTGCAAGGCCCTGCGTTCATTCCCCAGTACCACACACACAAAAAAAGGATAAAGGAAAAAACCCACCAATATATAAATTTGACTGTCCTATTTACATTTTCTTTCATTTTAGAGAAGAAAATTTGTCACTACTTTATTTGCCATCATTTTAAAATCACTTTTATTTTGACCTTTAATGCTCAGTTCACCCAAAACTTACTTATCAGGCACCTTAATGCCTTAAATTTATACTTCTTTATGATAATATATAATTAAGTGAAGAGTCATTTATGAACTGTCCTCTCAATTCTTAGCGAATTTACTCTGGATCTAGTGGTCATGGAATCTCCCTTAAATTGTTCAACTCTACAAAACATGCCAGAAATCTCATCTTCCTTTTGGCTATTAGTATGGCATG
>VMDO01038409.1:0-13500 GCA_007922755.1 Pedetes capensis
GCAGCAGGCAAGAAATGAAAAGATGAATTGCATTGGGAATAGCTGTTGCAAAAGAACTTTTAAAGTGTTAAAAAGTAAAGATATCACATTGAAGACAAAGGTGTGCCTGACTCATGTTGTGGTATTTTTTTTTTTTTTTTGGAAAATTTTAATGTACACTTTAATGTGATTCATTCCTACATGCTTTTCATTGTGACATTTCCATATATGCATTTTGATGTACATTATTCATATAAGTTCCCCCTTACCCTCTTGTATGCTTCCCCCCCCATCCCAACCTCCCCATCTATGTCTTCTCTATCATTTACTTGGTAATATTTTTCTATATGTCCTTGGCTTCCAGTTCTGTTTAAGATAGAAAATTTTCCTGTAGTGAACTTTGTTTTTATCTTGTCAGAACAATTGCATGCATTTTCTAGACCATTTATCTTGACACCATCCTTAGCTTTTTTTCCTTTTATTTTGATCTGACCTTTGAATAGGATTTTTCCTTCTTATAATTTTCATTCAGCTCCCACATATGAATGGGAACATGTGGTGTTTCTCTTTCTGAGCTTGAGTTCGTTCACTTAAAATAATTTTCTTTAATTCCATCCATTTTGCTGCGAATGACCTTATTTCATTTTTCTTGATTGCTGAGTAGTATTCCATTATGTATATGTACCATAGTTTTCTTACCCATTCTTCTGTTGAAGGGCACTTTGGTTGATTCCACATCCTTGCTATTGTGAAAAGTGCTGCATTGAACATGGAGATGCAGGTGTCTCTGTGGTATGATGCCCCATCTCCCTTTGGGTAAATTCCCAATAGTGTTATAGCTGGGTCATATGGTATATCTATTTTCAGTTTTTTAAGATACCTCCATATTGATTTCCACAGTGATTGGACCAATTTACAGCTCTACCAACAATGTAAGAGTGTTCCCTTTTCTCCACAACCTCACCAGCATTTGTTATTTGTTTTATTGATCTTGGCCATTCTTACTGGTGTAAGGTGGAATATCCAAGTTGTTTTAATTTGCATTTCCCTAATGGCTAGGGATATTGAGCATTTTTTCATGTGTTTCATGGCTTTACGGACCTCTTCAAAGGAACTGTCTACTCAGTTCCTTTGCCCATTTCTGTATTGGGTTATTTGTTTTTTGGTGAGTTTTTTTCTTGAGTTCTTTATAAATTCTAGTAATTAGACCATCATCTGATGTATAAAATGTGAATATGTTTTTCCCATTCCATGGGGGTTTCCTTGACTCTGTTAATTGTTTGTTTTGCTGTGCAGAAGCTTTTTAATTTCATGTAATCCCATCTATCTATTCTTGTTGCAATTTCTCGAGCAATGGAGTCCTATTAAGGAAATACTTTCCTATGCCTATATGATGGAGTTTACTGCTTATCTTGCCTTCTATAAGTTTGAGAGATGCAGGTCAGCTTTCATTTTTCTGCATGCGGATGACCATGTTTCCCAGTACCATTTGTTGTAAAGGCTGTCCTTTTTCCAGTTGACTTGCTTTGCTTCTTTGTCAAAAATCCAGTGGCTGTAGGTGTGTTGAGGTGTTTCTGTGTCTTCTATTCTGTTCCCGATGTCTTCAGGGCCTATTTTTGTGCCAGTACCAAGCTGCTTTTGCAACCACTGCCCTGTAGTATAGCTTGAAGTCAGGGATTGTGATTCCACCTGCATTAGTTTTGAAGCTTAAAAGTGTTTTGGCTATACGTGGTCTTTTGTGGTTCCATATAAATTTTTGGATCATTTTTTCTATTTCTGTAAAGTCAGTCAGTGGAATTTTAATGGGTATTGCATTAAATCTATAGATTGCTTTTGGTAGGATAGCCATTTTTACAATATTAATTCTCCCTATCCAGGAGCAGGGAAGGTCTTTCCATTTTTCAGTGTCCTCTGGTATTTCTTTCTTTAATGTTTTGAAATTTTCCTCATAGAGATCTGAAGGGCCTTTGGTTAGATTGATTCCAAGGTTATTTAATTTTCTGGTGGGGTATCATAAATAGTATTTTTCCTGAAATTTCCTTCTCTTCCTGTTTGGAATTGGTGTTAAGAAAAGCTATAGATTTTTGTGTCTTAATTTTGTAGCCTGCGACTTTGCTGAAAGAGTTAATTAGATCCAGAAGTTTTCTGGTTGAGGTTTTGGGGTCTTTCAGATATAGGATCATATCATCTGCAAATAAGGATAATTTGACCTCTTCCTTGCCAATTTATATCCCTTTGATTTCTTTCTCTTGTCTGATTGCCCTAGCCAGGACTTCAATTACTATGTTAAAGAGAATAGGAGAGAGAGGACATCCTTGTCTTGTTCCAGATCTAAGAGGAAATGGTTTCAGTTTCTCTCCATTTAATATAATGTTGGCTATAGGTATGTCATAAATGGCTTTTATGAAATTAAGGTATATGCCTGATATACCTATCTTCTCCAGTATTTTATCATGAAAAGATGTTGCACTTTGTCAAAGGCTTTTTCAGCATCAGTTGACATGATTATGTGGTTTTTGTATGCCAGTTTCTTGATATGCTGGATTACATTAATTGATTTCCATACATTAAACCAGCCTTGCATCTGTGGTATAAACCCCACTTGGTCATGGTGAATAATCTTTTTCATATGCTGGTGGATTATGTTTGCCAGAATTTTATTAAATATTTTTGCATCTAGATTCATAAAAGAGGTGGGTCTATAATTCTCTATCTTAGATGAATCTTTTCCTGGTTTAGGTATCAGGGTGATGGTAGCTTCATAGAATGAATTTGGGAGTTTTCCCTCCTTTTCTATTTTTTGGAATAATTTGAGGAAGACAGGTATTATATCTTCTTTAAAAGTTTGGTAAAATTCTTCTGTGAATCTATCAGGACCTGGGCTCTTCTTTGTTGGAAGACTTTTAGTTACCTTTTCTATTTCTGTATATGTAATGGGCTTGTTTAAGTCAGTTATGTCTTCTGGGGTTAGCTTTGGTAGGTCATATGTGTTAATAAATTTGTCCATTTCTTTTGCTTTTCATATTTTTGGGAATACAGTCTCTTGTAGTAATCCCTGACAATTTTCTGTATTTCGTTGAAGTTGGTGGTTATGGACCCATTGTCTTTCATAATCCGTACTGTTAGATTTTTCCTTTTTCTTTTTGATGAGGTTAGCCAGAGGGGTATCTATTTTATTAATCTTTTCAAAGAACCAGCTCTTAGTCTTATTAATTTTTTGAATTATCTCTTTGGATTCTAATTGAGATATTTCTCCCTTTATTTTTGTAATTTCCTTTTGAGTGTTCCTTATAGGATTGATTTTTTGTTGGACCTCCAGTGTCTTAAGATGCGTCATTAGGTCATTTATTTGGCTCTTCTTTATTTTATTGATGAAGGCTATAAACTTCCCTCTTAAAACTGCCTTTGCTGTATCCCATATGTTTTGATATGATGTGTTTTCATCATCATTTGATTGTAGGAATTTTTAAAATTCTCATTTGATTTCATCAATGATCCATTGGTCATTCAGCAGTATATTATTCAGTCTCCATGAGTTTGTAAAATTTCTGGAATTATTCTTGCTCTTGAGCTCCAATTTTATCCCATTATGATCTGATAAGGAACAGGGGATAATTTCTACTTTTTTGTATTTGTTGAGGGAGTTCTTATGGACTAGCATATGATCTATCCTAGAAAACATACTACATCGAGCTGAGAAGAATGTGTATTCCTCGTCATGTGGATGAAATATTCTGTATATATCTGTGAGATCCAATTGGTTTAGGGTGGAGACCAGATTTGACGTTTCTCAGTTGAGTTTTTCGTTTTGTGGACTTTTCTTGATAAAAGTAGGGTATTGAAGTCTCCCATTATTATTGATTCTGGTCCAATAAAGTTGTTTATATTCCATAAGGTTTGTCTTATAAAGCTAGGTGTCCCTATGTTTGGGGCATAAATATTTAGGAGCGTTATTGATTCTTGATCAATTGTTCTTGTATTAAAATGTAATGTCCTCCTTTGTCTCTTCTAATTAGTTTTGAAATGATATTTAACCTATCTGAAATTAGAATTGCAACACCAGCTTTCTTTTGTTCCCCCCCTGCTAGGTATACATTTTTCCAGCCCTTAACTCTCAGTTTATTCCAGTCTTTGTGAGTTAGAAGAGTTTTGTGAACACCACATATTAATGGTTTGTGTTTTTTTCATTCAATTAGCCAGCCTCTGTCTCTTAATTGGTGAGTTAAGACCATTAACATTAATAGTGATTATTGAGTAGTATTTATTATTATATATCCAATCATTACCTGTTACCAATTTATGAATCATGTTTGCTTTGGTCCTTTCTTGGGTTACACTCATTTCAGCTAACCAGTTCTTTGATTTCCTTTATAGGGTAGTCTTAACTCTTCTTGATGTGGTAATTCATTTACAATCCTCTCCAGTGCTGGTTTGGTGGTTGCATATCATTTAAAAGCTTCAATGTCATTAAATGTCTTATTCTCCTCATCTATTATCCAACATAATTTTGCTGGATATATTAGTCTTGGCTGGAGGTTTTTTTTTTTATTTGAATCACGTGTGTCCACTTCTTTCTAGCTTTCAATGTTGATATGGAGAAGTCTGCAGTAATTTTAATAGGTTTTTCTTTATAAGTAATAAGGGGATTCTGTCTTGCTGCTTGCAGGATAGCTTCCCTGGTCTCTAAAGACAGCATGTGGGTGATGACGTGTCTCGAGGATGATCTACTTAAGTCAGCCTTCAAAGGAGTCCTGAATGTCTCAGTGGTGTATATATCCATTTCCTGTACTATTTTTAGGAAGTTTTCCTTGAGGGTATCATATACTAGATTTTGAAGGCCTCCAGTGGATCTTTCTTCTCCTTCAGGGATGCCCTGAATTCTTAAGTTTCATTTTTTCATTCTATTTGAGTTCTCCTGGAAATATTTTCTTAATACCTTTATCATTGATTCCATTTCTGACTGTTTGTATTTATGTTCATTTATGGCATCTTTGGAATCAGAAATCCTCAGCTCAGATTCATCCAGTCTCAATGAAAAGGATTCTTTAGCAGAGTTCAATTCACTTAACTTGGATTGAGTTTCAATGAGAGTTGCTTGGTTCTACCTTATCATTTCTAACTGGGATGATAGAATGGATTCCAAGTGAGATACCTTCTTTTCAAGGATTTCCAGGGTGCTTGTAGTATTTGTTTTAATTTCTCTTAGCATGTTTATAACCATGACTCTGAATTCCAAATCAGAGATCTCTAAGAATTGAGAGTCCTTGGAGTTATTTGTTGGGTGGATTTGATCTGTGGGGCCTTCAGATCCATCCTGCCCCATTGTGGTTTTTTGTAGGTTTACTTTGTTTGCTCAAAATATGGTCCAGGAAATAGAATTTGTCTCTCCTGAGTGTGCAGAACTTCTCCCTCTGTTATTCCTTTGAGATTGTGTGGTGCTGAATCTCTGGTGCTTATTTGAGCTTATAAGATGGGTATATTCTCTGCTTTTTGGTCTGTGTGTTTCTCTCTTTAGTCCAGCAGCCCAACTCCAAAGGGGCTAGGGGATACGGAGGCGATAGATTTTGTTTCTCTTCTGTGGGGTGAGAAAGGGGGGGATCTGGCAACAGAAGAGGGGGAAAGAGGAGGTAGAGGACAGAGGCTAATAAAAATTACTCTCAAAATTAAAATTAAGATTAAGACTTAAGGGTAAATAATTAAAACAAAGACAAATATATAGCTTAAGAAAAAGAGAAGGAGAATAGAAAAAGGGAAGAGAGTAAAAAAAGAAAGGAAGAAAAATAGAAAGGAAAAAACCTCATGCATACACACTCCCACACATATATAAAAACACTTGTAGTTAGGTGTGGTGGTGCACACCTGCAATCCCAGTGGCTTGGGGGGCGGAGGCAGGAAGATTGCAAGCCCGAGATCAGAGGCAGTCTGTGCAACCCAGCAAGACCCTGTTTCAAAAAGTAATATGGGCTCAGGGCACAGCATGGTGTTCCAGCAGCCACAAAACAAGCAGGTGCAAGACCGTGGGTTCAAACCCCCATACAAAAAAAAAAAAAAAAAAAACAAAAAAACAAAAAGCCCCTGTATGTTCTTGCAGGTGGAACCTGAACTGTGGATACCCAGTTCCACTGGGTGAAGTCAATACTGCAGAAAGCAGTGCTCCCTACAGAACTCAGGGTGGCAGTGTTTTCACACAATCCGCAGAAACATTTTAGCTTAGTGTATAGAGTAGATATGGCAGACTGCCCCATAATGTCCTGGGTTTAAGTGGGACACTGAGTGCCCAAAGAGTCTGTTCCACGAAATATTCTGTTTCTATTGTATTGTTTGAGAGGCAGTGGAACCTGTGGGGTCCTCCCTGGAGTTCTCCCTGTACCATGTAGTTTGGGCACCAATTCCCCAAATCAGAGATTTCCGCCCCAAAGCCTACAGCATGGAGGGAATATGGCTGCTATCATGGATTTTTTTATTGCAGGGCTTTCCACCCACTTGGGAGGACCATATCCTCTTGTGGGTGGGATGATATCCAACCACCCCAGAGGGAATCTGCAGTAGGCGTGTCCATGGCAGGGATCACGCTCAAAACTGCTCTAATTGTGACTAATTGTGCTGCTAGGCTCTTCCGAAAAGGAGCATTCTGTCCGTGTGGGGCTCAGTCACCTCCACAGACCCCAGCCTACTCCACAATGAAGTGGGATGACTTAGGATCACCTCTGGTGTGTCTGGGATCCGGGTGTATGTGTACCCGTATGTCTGTGAAGATTGCATCTGCACAACTGTCCTACCACAACAGGAGGGAGGGAGCTGCATCTCTACCAGGTTCTCTACCAATAAGCTGCACCTTCAGCCCCTTTTTAATTATTTTTTTTCTGAGCACTCCATTTCCTTCTTGAGAGCCCAGATCAGTGGCCCAGGATGCCTCACCTGCCATGACCCTCTTGTCTTCTGCAGCCATGCCTTGGATTTTTCTAGAATACACAGAATGCTTTGCCTGCATCCTTGGTGTCAGCTATTCCTGCTCATCAATGGTTTCTCCACCCTGCTTTTGCACTGCTGGCCTGGCAGTACCCATCACAGCACACGCTTGAGCATGGCTCCCATGCCAGGGCTACTGCTCCAGCTTCTGCATGAATTCTTGGTCTCTGTGTTCTTTGAGGATTGCTTCAGTATTTACCCCTCACCCTGGGGGACGCTCGAAAGTGGAAACCCTGTTCTCATTACATCCTCAGGATGTTCTATCAGTGGCAGGCTAGTGTCAGGATCAGTGGGTGAGGGCTGAACTGGGCTGGCATGCATTGAAGATGAATGAATAGGGAATGGTCGTGAGCCCACAGTCCTAAATCAGTAAGTGACAAGACAGAAAAAAGTGCAATTGTCTGGAAAACCAGCCGGTGTGTCTGGGAAACCTGCTCTGTACACTCTCTCTGAAATTTCATCAATTTGAAGTAGCAGTAGAACAAGCAAATATAGATGTGGGAACTGTAAATCAAGTACTGTTAATGTAATTTTGATACTAAGGTAGCTTGGAGCTTCCAGTTGGGAGCTGGGGATAGAGCAAGGCCCAGCATCAAGGAAATGAATGGATTTGTTACCGCAATTTACTGAGCTGAATTCCTGGATGCCCAGTGTGCATAGTGGAAGGAGATTCTGAGTCATAATTTTGGGCTCTAACTCTATCTTAACACAGGTAACTTTTTTTTGAAAGCAAACCACGGCCACTTACTGCACATTTGGTCACATAATGTGTTAAATGCTTCATAGGTATTAAATCTCACAGCATGATTTGGCACTATCATTCAACTTTGTAGACAAGGAGTGGAGACTTAGAACGTTAATGAGTTTCTCAAAGTCAACAGGTAGATGACGGAGCCAAGCTCTACCCCTTGCTTTTGCTCGCCAAGTCCTTCCCCACTCATCCCAGTGCCTGGATTTCAGGGCCATCTGGAATGACTCCATAACTAGAGGATGGCGGGAGGCAGGAGGGTAGCAGAGAGCCAGAAGTCACCCAGAGGAGTTGACACCTCTGCTTCCTCACCCACAAGGCAAGGGAGGTGACCCAACATCTTAGCCTGCATCAGAGTCATTTGTGACATGCTTCTTTAAAGGATATTCAGGTCCCCTTCCATGAGATGTGGTCAATAGCTCTCTTCTCAAAACCAAGACCTTTTTAGTAAGCACCAGGTTGTTCTGATCCTCCACCCTGGGAAATGTGCTCTGAGTGTAGGCGTCAGTGCACCTGAACACATGGGCAGTCAAATGGCATTGGAGACACAAACCTCACTGCTGTGGGTTCAGTGGAGAGGGGAGAGTGTACAGGCGCGGTGAGGAAGGGCTCAGAAAACTGGGCTTCATACCTCTGTTGCTTCCCATCTGTATGACATGGACTGGGGACACACCCTCCCCCAGCAGCCTGTGGCACCTGTAATGCCTTCTTGCAGGTCTGAGAATCACAAGTAATAGGGCATATGACAGGACCATAGTGTAAAAATGATGGCAGAGCTCGTGACATTGCCTTTAAATGCTAAGGGGTCAGATTGTAGAAAGTTTTTAAAGAGTGGGAGTTTGTTTGTGAGCCAGATAGTACAGAGGAAAGAAGGTAAGAAAGGGAGAGAGTGAGCCTGACAGGTCCAGCCTCCCCTGTTCTGTGCTGCTGTCAGAGTCCCTGAGGTCTGACTCATAGTGACCCTAGGTACAACAGACAAAACACTACTGTTGTGCTTCTCTGCTATTCATAGGGTTTCCAATCTCTGTGTGGTTTGGGGAGTGGATTGTCAGGTCCTTATGTCAAGCATATAGCACCTGCTGTTCTCAGGTGGTCTCCCATCCAAGTACTATCCAGCCCTGACTCTGCTTAGCTTCCGAGATCTGATGGGATTGGATGCCACAGTGGTATGGCTGCAGGCAAAGAACACGTTGTTGTTGTTGTTACATGCCATCGAGTCAGTATCTGACTCATAGCGACCCTACATACAACAGGGGAAATACTATTGTCCGTGCTTCTCTGCTGTTCATAGAGTTTTCAATGGCAGATTGATTTTTGGGAGCACCTGGTGTTTCCAGGCGGTCTCCCATCCAAGTACTAACCAGGCCTGACCCTGCTTAACTTTCGAGATCTGATAGGATCAGATGCCACAGTGGTATAGCTGCAGGCAAAGAACACATTAGGGAGCTCTTACACTGCAAGGTAGGGAAACTATCCTCAACTACTTTCTAAGAAAAAGAACTGCACTAGACAATGAGCAGTAGAAAAACACTGAGTTCTAGAGCATGGGCAAAAATAGGCAGTTATCAATTTTAGGGAAAAGTGTAATTGTACAAGCTTATCAGTAATTTAGAGCATCTATAAAAATTAGAAGACCCTCCTTTTTTTGGTACTTGGAAGTTGAATGTGGGGCCTTGCACATACTTCACAAGTTCTCTACCACTGGGCTGTACACTCAGGCAGCTTTTTATTTTTTATTTTGAGTCAGAATTTCTCTAAATTATGCAGGCTGCCTCTAGCCTCTAACTCACCATCCTCCTTCTGCTGCCACTCAAAGAGTTCCTTCTTTTTGAGACAATTTCATTTTTGGGACTTTTATAGGAGCTCAAGCAACAATATAAAGAATGAAAAGTTACAAGTATTAGTAAATTTATGACAACATTGCTCATAATTCTCAAATATCCATCAATGGGAGATTAAATAAAATAAATCATTATACTATGTAGTTAGAATTTTTAAAAAATGAACATTCTAATGAGGAAATGTTTGAGTTTCCTAGTCATACTTAGATGAAATATTATGCAGCATATTTATGTTGTTGTTGTTGTTAGGTGCCATCGAGTCGGTATCAGACTCATAGTGACCCTGCGTACAACAGGCGAAACACTATTGTCAGTGCTTCTCTGCTATTCACAGGGTTTTCAATGGCAGATTGTTTTTTGGGAGTGGGTTGCGGGTCCTTCTCCCAGCATATTTATGTTGTTGTTGTTAGGTGCCGTCGAGTCAGTATCTGACTTATAGCGACCCTCTGTACAACAGGGGAAACACTATTGTCAGTGCTTCTCTGCTGTTCATAGGGTTTTCAATGGCAAATTGATTTTTGGGAGGGGCTTGCCAGGTCCTTCTCCCAAGCCTACAGCTTCTGGTGTTCCGAGGCGGTCTCCCATCCAGGTACTAACCAGGCCCAACCCTGTTTATCTTCCGAGATCTGACGGGATCAGATTCCACGGGGCTATGGCTGCAGGCAGCATATTTATAGGCACAGGAAGTTTCTTATGAGATAATAATAAGAAATAGAATTATTTCTTCATGCACAGAAAAATATTGGAAGTAATATACCAGTTGCATGCACTGGTATGTGGGTGGTGGGATTAGACTTGATTTTTATTCATGGCTGTTTCCTGCTAAACTGAGATCTGGAACTTCACCTGAGCAAGACTTATTCATCTCTCCTAAAGTCCCCAGAGTGATGTCCAGGACTTGGGGCCCAGCAGACACTAGTAAATGTTTGGCTGTTGGGTTGGCTCAAGTTCCTGGAAGTGTTCACTCTTCTGTGCTGCTCAGTTCACATGGTAATCATACAGAAACTAAAGCCCAGGGAATTTTCTCTCTGCATTTGAGTTTCGGCAGATCCTGGAATAGAGACTGAGAAGTGGCACTCAAGCCCCTTAGGGCAGCTTGTTGGCGAGATCTGACATCCAATCCTCCCAACATACTTACTGACCACCAGGCTTCTAAGTCTGTCAAGGTTAGGCAAAGAAGCAAAGGGAGCACCATAACCTCCTGGATCATTCATTGACAAGTAGGTTTGCAGAAGATGCTGTGTGTTTCTGTGGATACTTAAAGGCAAGAGCACAGGCAAATCTCACAGCCCATGTCCTCAGCCAAGAATTCAAGAAACTGCTTTTCTTCTGCAGATGTTTGTGCACACCAGATGGAGGTCTGGCCCTGCTCTGGGCACTGTGTTGCAGAGCTCCGTGAGACATGGTGGGAGCTCAGTTTGCAGGTCTAGAGGGACCAGAACATAATTTTCCCAAATGGGAAATAACAACATGTCTTAGTTTGAATTCTCTCAGAGCCGAGGCCACCCAGGGATGCCAGAAATTAGGCCAAGGCTTCCCAGCACTGTCATCACCAGCCTGCCTCAATATTCCCGTCTGTTTCCTCCTTAATGAGGCCCCGGGGAGGCTCTGCTTCCTCCAACCTCCAGGGTCCCTGACTCAACTACCCAGTTAATCCCCAGAGAAAAATCTCTGCGACCAAGGTAAGCACACTTAGGGAGTAAAAGTTTGGATTATTTTTCATGTCTCTTGGATGGCTAGCCTAGTCCTGGAGTCCCTTAGCAACCACTTAGTGTTACTCTTGGCTCTTTCTCTGTACCATGCAGGCATCTCATGAGGGGAGCAAGATATGGGTGCAAAGGTGGATAACTGCTATTATTTTGATGTTCCTTTTCTTGAAAAGTACAGAGTAGAGCAAAGCACACATCTCAGCTCTCAGCTCATGACATTATCATCATCTGTTCTTGCAAGGAATCTCTGGCTTGATTGCCTTTTCTTTGCTCCAATCTCCATTCACTTCCTCTGCCTCTGTGAGTGGCAGCCACCGCAATGTGTGCATGTATCCTTGAGGACCACACATCCGTGCTTGTTCCTGTGTTTTATGTACACAAATAGAATGGTCCTATAGATCTCATTATGCTTCTTATATTTGGAATGAATGCTATAAACTTTATGATCCATTTTCCTTGCTGCATGAACATCCTTCTTGCTTCTCTTATCTCTTTCCAGTCCATTCTCTACATGTAATCAAAATAATATTCTTCAAGCTTAATTCAATTTCTCACTTACCTGCTTAAATCACTTCTAGAACTTCCCATTGCACTTAGAAGAAAATGAAAAACAGCCTGCAAAGCCTTTCCTGGTCTTGCTCCTGTGCCGATCTACAATTGCATCAACTCCACAGATCTACAATTGCACCAATTTCATTGGCTTTTCCTTTGTTCCCAATGTTTCAGCCATATTGGCTGTATTTCAGTTCTCTGGATTTACAAATCTCTTTTTCACCTCAGGGCTCTTCCTCCACTTTCTCACATGCCCAGAAGGTCTTCTCTGAACTCTCTGATTGGCTTTCCCTTTCTCAGCCTGGAGCGTGAGCTTAACTGTGTACATCAGTACAATTTTATAGTCACTTTGGCAATACTAGCTGTCATGGGTGAGGGTCCCTAGAAGCCAGGTAGCTCATGGGGATGGAGATAGTGGGTGTGGAGATGGGGGCAAGCAGGATGTGGGCTCAGCACCTCGACTTCATGTGCATCTCGAGTGGAACTCGGGAACATGAATCATAGCCATATAGTCAGTCTAACCTGGAGGTGGGGAGCCCTGGACTCCCAGTGTCAGTCTGCCCTTGGCCACTGGTTTTCCTCCCTACTTCCTGGGGCAGGGGGAACAGAAAGGGGTTTTCAACCTCTCTGGCCAGAAAAAGGGAAGGTGGGAGCCATTTAGTAGCCAACACTCACAACAGCAAGGGAGTGGGGATGGGACCACCAGCCAGTGAAGACACCAACAGCACCCACCATTAAGAGCTGAATTGCACATGGCCTCTCTTAGCTGTGTGCCTTAGAGAGCCTTCACTCATATACCCAAAGACAAAAGTATAAGAAAAACCATTTTAGCATTGCTTAAAATAGAAAAATAAAACAAAAATAAAAAAACCTAGCATTTACTCATTAAAACTTTCCTCCTTTCTGATGTATGGATTTAGTGCCATAAATTTCCCTCTCATTGCTATTTTAGCCATGTCCCACAAATTTTTATATGTTGTATTTTCCTTTTCATTCAGTTCAGTATAGTCTTTGTTACACATGCTACCTCCTCCTGGATTATTTCAAAATTTTTAGTGTTCCAGCATCTGGAGATTTCTTCTTATCTTTCTGGTATGGATGTCTAAGTTGATTTTATTGTAGCCAGAGAGCACATTTTGTATGATTTCAATTATTTTAAAGTTGTTGAGATTTGTTTTATGGCCAAAGATATGATGTACCTAGGTGTATGTTCTGTGGGCACCTTAAAAATAATTGTTCTGCCATGATTAAAGGGAATTTATCAATGTCTATCAATGTCAACTAGACCCTTTGGTTGTTGTTATTGTAGAGCTCTCCTATGTCCTTTCTGATTTTCTGTCTTGTAAGTCTACCAATTGTTGAAGGAGGGCCTTTGAATTCTCCAATCATAATTATGGATTAGCCTATGTATCCTTTCAGTTCTATCAGTTTTTCCTCACATATTCTGCATCTCAGTTGCATGATAAATACACATTAAGCATTCCTACCTGTACTTCTTGGTTAATTTATCATTTTAACATTATACAATATCTCTGTCTCTGACAATTTTCTTTGCTCTGAACTCTATATGAAACTAATATAGTCACTTCTCTTTATTTTTATTATTGTTTGCATATGTTATTCTATCCTTTTACTTTGAAACTGTCCAAGGTATTATATTTGACTATTGTGAGAGGACTTCTTTTGGAGAGCATACACTCTG